>VZQC01013137.1:1018804-1074956 GCA_009823505.1 Rhizomys pruinosus
TGGATGGTGGGACCCATGAGCTGTGTGGGTTTGGGCACAACTGCTTGCAAATTGGTTTTACATGAAGGATGCTTGTACTCACAAATTATCACTTAATGTTAAAAAAAATGAAAAAACAAAACAAAAAAGCAGAGAAAGATGCAGAAAACTTACGACAGAATGCATGATCTGGGATGGGTAGGGGTGGGGTGGGGGGAAGGGAAGGGGATATATGCCTGAACTGAATTGGAAAATGTTGTATGAAATACACAAAGCATCAATAAAAAAAAATCTATTGTAGATGTTTACTCTTAAGTCCTGGGGTAAAGAATTTGTGAGGCTCCTCCTCACATCTGTCACTGCCTTTGTGAAACCAAGAGGCCACACAGAAGGAAGGAAGTGAAGAAGAAGAGGAAAAAGAGGAGAAGCAGGGGTGGAGATGGAGGAGGAAGAGGAGGAGGGGGAGGGGGAAGGGGAAGAAGAGGAGGAGGGGAAGAAGGAGAAGGAGGAGGAAGAAGAGGAGGAGGGGATGATGATGACGATGACGTTGATGATGATGATGATGAAGATGAGGAGAAGGAGGAAGAGGAGGAGACATCCTGAGTTGACTACACAGTTACCCCCGAAAGAGCACTGTCCAGTCTGAGCTCAGCGCTCTGCCCTTGATGCTCCAGACAGCGATGTCAATGCCTTGATCCAGGAATGAGGGCAAAGGGAAATGAAGAAGAAATGGAGGAGAATGTCCATGTTGTGTGAGCAGAAAGGAAAAATCGGATTTAAATACTGGCTTCTCTTCTCTACATGGTCTGTGAAGCTTTTTGCCACCCCTATCTTTCCAATCTTTAGAGAGGTCCAGACATGTGGGACTTGGACTTCTCCTTTCCTGCAAAAATTAATGGACTAAGATGATACTACCAGAATTCTAGGAGTCACTCAAACTCCATGTTTTACAGGCCAGTGAGCTCCAGGCTCAATTCTACACCCACCTGTCCTCTAGTATGAACTAGGATGCTTTGTGTGGCAGAGGCAAGCTCAGCCAGGTATGCAATGTAACTTTATGTGAAAGATTTTTCTGCAGCCTGGAGCCTTTAAATCAACTTTGCATTGTTTTCAGACGTGCCTCCCCCCCCCCATTACAGGCTAGAAAACAACTAGAGAGAAATGGCATGTTAGATTTGCACAACTGCTTTCTTTTTTTGTCTATGGCTCTTTGAGAAGTTGTAACAAGGTATAAACTGTTAATAAAAAGAAAAACAGCCAAAAAAAAAAAAAAAGAATTTGTGAGGTTCTGGCTTCTGTAGCTGGTGAGTTAGCTAGATGCAATAGATATGGGAGAGGCTGTGTAGCTGTTGAAGAGAACTTGAAGGGAGCCCTGCAGAGATGGCTGAACAGGAAGGTGGATGAGAACAGTGTCCTACTCTTATTCCCTGTGAGACCCAAACATGGATGATGGGAGCCAAATAAAGTAGTCATGGACCTCTTTGTCAAGAAAACAAATTCACCCCTGAACCAAGGAAGCTGAGAAAGCTGAGAGGCTGCTAGAGCTGTCACATTCCAGTGAGCCAACACCTACAGGAAAACATGAAGTGCATGCAACACCACTTCATGGGCAGAACCAACTTGCAGACACCAATCAGAGGCTGTGGTTGCTTCGCTTCCACCTTCCCAGTGTTTCGTAGAACACTGTCTGTGTCTCACCCCAGACTCCAGTAATACATAGAAGAGAATGCTGGCAATGTCAATTCCAGATTAGCTAAATTGACTTGATATCAAACCACCACATAATCCTAAATAATTGGTTGTCTTCTTGCCTCAGCCATCCATAAATTCTATGATCAGTAAAACCAAAGTTTTCTGATATGAGAAAAGCAAGAGAAATCAGCCCTAGAAATGACCTGAAGTCAGCCTACCCCACACTTTAGGAGAAAGAAATATAAGACCCAAGAACATGGAGACTTGCCTGGATTGGCGTAATTGCACAGAGTCAGTCCAAGAAAACAGTAGACCCGCCCAGTGGTCCATTTTCCATAAACAGAGAAAGACATATAAGTAGACATTTGCAAGTAAGGCTACCTATGGCCAGACACAGCTTAGCCGCCTATAAACACCACATATAAACATCTGACAAATGTGACCTTGGCTTTCACTCCTACTAAAAATATTATATAAACTGTGTTCGTAAACTTTATGCTGCCATTCATATTTTCTTTAAGCATTATATCTTTTTATGATAATGGGCCAAAAGAATAATACCCAGGAATAAATTTTCTCCTTTTTAATTTTGTGATGCCCATTGTTAAAAGCTTAAACACAAGTAAGGAATAAGTTGTATGAGTATCCTAGCCCTGTAACCAAGTGGTGTATTGCATAGCATTAAGTACATGGTCATTGGATTCATGTAACCTAACTTCCAATATGAGTTCTACAATTTACTATCAATTTCCATTGCAACATGCTCCCCAAATTATCAAGATTATTTCATTTTCTTTAAAGTAGAAATCATAGTGTCTTTGATGCAAACACTAAGGGAAATAGGAATAAAGTATAAATATGGGAGTCATTAATCATTATCACTATTGTTGTTGTTATAACTTAGACTACTAGGACTGATTTATAGCAAATATTATCAATGATTAGCATTAATTATTATAATTATTTATAGTTAATTTATCACTATGAATATATCAGACCTACTAAACTGAATATGATGTGAAAGTATTTTATATTTTCTTATTGAAAAGAATAATTTATGTGATTTAAGAGGTAGTTCTAATTAAATTAATACCAAATATAAAGAAAAATAAGTATTGTCATTATGTGACTTGGTGTATTGAGTTTCCTGAGGTGAGGGCTGGTCACACAAATGTCAAACCTGGGGCTGGAGGGATTGCTCAGTGGTTATACCACAGCTTCTCTTCCAGAGGACCTGGGTTTGATTACCAGCAACCACATGGTAGCTAACAACCATCTATAACTCCAACTCCAGGGGATCCAATGCCTTCCACTGACTTCCATGGCATTGCACAACATAGGTATATGTATGTTACATACTCATAAAATAAAAATAAAGTATTAAAAATAAACAAATGTCAAGCTTTAGCTTCAGAATGAAAAAGTTAGAATTACATAATATTAAATGTATATCTCTGTCAGCATTTTACTTCTAGACATTTACTTCTTTCCTTTGCTCAGCTACCTCTTCAAAGCTAAATACCAGGAGGCAAAGGCAAATGATCAGGAGTTCAAGTCCAGCCTTATCCACATAGTAAGTTCCAGGATAGCCTAAAATATGTGAGAATCTGTCTGGAAATAAAAAGAACAACAATAAAAATTTGAGCAACATACATCAAAACAGCAGCCTGTTACCAAGAGATCTGAGTCACTCTTCTTGGCCCTTCAACAAAGGAACTCTTCTAAAAAGGTTAGACCCTGTCCTTGACACTCAGAACTCTTTCCATACACAAGTAGAAGCAGTTCATCCAGATTCTACAAATTTTCCAAATCACAGTGGTTTCTTGATGTCCTCATTCTGTGCCATACAAGTCCGTAACAAACATGTTATCAGTTTAACCAAGTTCATACAATTTATCTTTTCTACATTAATGTTTTCCACTCTTCTCTCTTCTGTCTACAGTACTTAACTTTCACTCCCCACATAGATACAGATCCATCTGATGACCTAAGAGACTAATGATTTACTGGTTTTCCATGTTGTCTGTCTACTGCAAGTGACCATGAGGTCTCAATTCATCTTAGTCACCCAGGTTCTCACGTGGTAGAATGAGCACCATGTTGAACATTGCCAGTCATTGTACAGTGGGTAAAATAGAGAGCTCTTAGTATCTTATACCAGCCTTAAATGGTTTATCTGAAAATGGTCCAAAGCAGCTGAAGAAGGTTACTCTGACTCATCACCTACAACAGCTATCTGGACTCATCCAGCAACAGAGCTTGAGAGTATATTTTAAGCAAAAAAGAATAAAACATGGAAATACCTGAGAAATTTTTTTGATTGGTTAAAACAGAATTTCCATTATTCCAAATAGTAGTATCCTTTTTTGATGGAAAAAAAATACAACCTTGAAAAGGTCATGGCTTATTTGTGAAGAAACTTTTAGTAGTAAATCATAGGACATAATCAATAATATGAAAGGATTTCAAAATCAGATAACTTTCTGGCATATTGATTAAAAACCTAGGATGTAAGTAATTTTCAGGTGAGGAGAGATTTTTCTTCTTTTATCTTTTTTTTTGGTGTGCTAGAGATTAAAACTAGAACTTCATCCTTGCTTGATGAACATTCAAACATTCTTCCACTAAGCTATATCCCCAACCCTATTTTAAATTTATGTTTTGAGACAGAGTCTCACTGAGTTGGTCCAGGATGATCTCAAATGTGCTATGTAGCCAAAAGAGACCATGAACTTTCAATCCCCCTGCCTCAGCCTCCTGAGTAGCTGGCATTACAGACCTGTATCACCAGACTCATCTGTGACCATTTTAATAGCAAATTGCCATTGTGTCCTAGAAATTACACTCGTGTGGAGTCTTACATCCTCACCCCTTCCAATTCTTCAGCCCAAACAAGAACAAAATGAAGACAGTTTGCAATACTAGAGCTATCCAAGGGTCCTGAAAACATCTAGACCCATATGATGCCTATAAGATGATGTGTCTGGATATGCAAAATTGAAATTTACCCATCTCACTTAATTTTAGGTGTAAGAAACCTAAGTGTGGTTTTTGAAGTATTTTTACTCTCTACATCTACGTCCACAGTAGCCAGTAGTCACAAATATGGCTATTTTAACTTAGGTTTAAATATAAATTTAAGTTATATTTCAAAATTCAGTTACTGACTTATACTAGCCTCATTTTATGTGTTGAACACACATATATTTCATGGATGTTTATTGGCACAGCAAAATTCTTTCCCTTTGAGATGGAAAGTTTTCTTGGAGACTTATGAAAATTGTTTAGGAAATGTTCCCCACTTCCTAAAGCCATGATTTCAGAGAAATACACTGATATCTAAGACCTCAAAGAACTAAATAGGCAACCATGACTACAATAACCTAACATTTGGTTTTGGGGGCTGAGATAGCAGTAGCTCTGCTCACTTTACTTTTGTTGGGTTGATATGCCTCAGTGTTAGTCACAGGGATGTCAACAGTTCAAATTGAAGACCTTCAAAGCGAGAAAAGCAAAGCACACCATGAGTAATTCAGTGGACCTCGACTCTTTACACCAAGTCTCTGCTCCATAGCTCCAGACATAAACTTTGATATATATTTTTTTAATTAATTTTTATTGATGCTTTGTGCATTTCATACATTTTTTCCAATTCAGTTCAGGCTTATTTCCCTTTCCCTCCCCCCACCCCCACCCCATCCCAGATCATGCATTCTGCCATAACTGTCCTGCATCTTTCTCTCAGTTTTTTTTTTCATTTTTAGCTATAAGTGATAATCCATGAATACAAGCATCCTTCATGCAAAACCTATCTGCAGGCTGTTGTGCCCAAACACCTACAGCCCCACCATCCAGTGGGGGGTGACAGGTTGTTTGTTCAATCAAGTTGATCAAATGAGTGTCCAGACTACATTGCTGTAGTTTCACCATTCACCCCAATCGCAGCCCTTACATTCTACCACGCCCCCTCTTCCGCAGGTTGTTCCCTAGGCTTAGAAAAGGGGCACAGGTGGATGAGAGGTAAAACAGTCCACTCTCTCTGGAGCTGTTGACTTGGACTCTGGTCAATTCTGGCTGTTTCCTTTCATGGGCTGACAGTTTGTCCAGGAATAACCTTTCGATCCTACTAATGAAGAACAAGCAATTAGATATATAGGTATTTAAGCAGCACTAATAGTTATGGTAGGTTACTTTAGCATAGACACATGTTTGGATATGTTAATCCATGAATTACAATTTTCCCCCCTGTTAAATATGACAGGGTCTTACTGTGGCTTATAACATCTAACCTGTAGAGGATGTAAGCTTGTGGCATCAGCCATGGGTTATTTCTCCAAGGGGAGAGCCAATAGCCAATTAGATTTGGGATATACAGGCACATGGCTGCCTCTGCTGCACAGTATTTCCAGGCAGGTGAGGTGTAGCTGGTGCTGACGGTGGAGTCTTGCTTGACTCAGGGAGACCCATATTTGCTTTATTGGTTTAGTGGCCTTTGGTAACACTCTCTGGCATTCCAGAGGCCATCTGTACACTTGCATGTGTGGTCTCAATACATGCCTCCCATGTTAACGTCAGGTCTTCGGCAGCAGGGTCTTATTGCCTCTCCTCCTGTAGGTATCCCAACTTAGAGGCAAGGAGCCCTTACCTTTTGTGGGGCCTTGGATCCCCTGGCCAACATCCACCTGGTAGAACAATCCATTGCTGATGTCAGAGCTCCTGTATTAATATATTTTGCCTGAGTGCATAGCCCTAGGACTTTAGTATTATATTTGGTTCTGAACAGAGAGTAATCCCTTCCACAGTTCCCATGTCTAGTAGTCAATTAAAGAAAGCAGTTTTACCGGTTTTATAAGAGATTACCTCTACAATAGTTGTCTCCAATTTACAGTTGGGGAGCGACCTCATCATTGTCATATTTCTCCTTGTTCTATGGGTGGGAAGGCAAGGAAGTCTCTCATATCAGAACCTTTGTGGCACGTAGAAGGTAAGTTTCATTAGGATTCATTATAACTAGTTGTTACATGTAGGATCCACAGAGGGGTTCGATGTTTATGGCAATCTGAGGCTTTTCTTCCTTTGAATGTTCAGACGGGTCAGCCTTTCTGTTGCCACTTTTTGGTACATCCTACTCAATGCAAACCTGTATCTTTTCTTTCTCAGCCGTTAAGTTGGTGACGTTTTGTCCGGAGAATGGATTAGGAAACAAAACCCATCTATATGCTGTCTACAAGAAACCCATCTCAATTTCAAGGATAGGCACAAACTTAAGGTGAAGGGTTGGAAGAAAGTATTCCAAGCAAATGGTACCAAAAAAGAAAGCGGGTGTGGCTATTCTAATATCAGACAAAATAGACTTCAAAGCAAAAGAAATCAAAAGAGACAAAGAGGGCCATTACATCCTTATTAAAGGAACAATTGACGATGAAGATTTCACAATCATAAATATATATGCACCAAACTTTATAAAGACAATTCTTCAGGATCTCAAGGCACAGATTAACCCCAGCACACTAATACTAGGGGACTTCAATACCCCATTAAGTCCTCTAGACAGATCAACAGGACAAAGGATAAACAGAGAGACATCTGAACTAAATGACACAATACACCAAATGGACCTCACAGACATCTACCGAATATTTCACCCAAACACCAGAGATATATTTTTAATATAGAGAGTGTGCAACAATTGTGATAATTAATATATAACTTGTTTTTACTTTCTGTAACACAGGTAGATATTTATTTTTTCCAAAGGCAATTTTTATTGAAGCTTTGTATATGTCATACATTTCCTAGTCACATCTACACCCATTTCCCCTTCCTTGCCCCCCACCCCACCAGAGCTCATGCATTCTGCCATACGTTTCTTATCTTTTTCTCAGTCTCTTTTAAAATTTTCAGTGCAGAAGTTACTCTTTCAGTCAGTTCTTTGACCCTGTCTTGTTGTTGTTGTTGTTCCTTCCAATTTGCATCACTCCAAAATATGCATATATGCATGCCACACATATATCAAGATTATGACATCATAGGTTTTTAGCATCTTCGGCTTATGATTCCTTTTTTATTTTTTTATTTTTATTCTTTATTAGGCTGAAAGATGTAATGTTTTCCTCATGTAGATATTTATATGAAATTAAGATCATATTAGACCAGCCAATAAGCATAAAGAAGTATTTTAACTTGGTTTGTAAGCACAAAGAAGAAATTATAAATGAACTCATTTTTGCTTCATTGGGCCTGACAAGCATACTGTAACCATTTTTTTGATTTGTTTTGTTTTGTCTTTTTGAGACAGGGTCTCCCCAGCTGTCCCGGAACTCACTATGTAGATCAGGCTGGCTTTGAACTCACAAAGATCCATCTGCCTCTGCCTCCAAAGTGCTAGGATTACAGGCGTGTGCCACCATGCCTGGCCAAGCATGTAACCTTTGTACTGATCCTCAATAGAGGAAACATTTACTGACCAAAGCAACAGCCACATTCCCTAAAACTCTGAGTTATGTAATAGATCAGTAGATCCCCTTCTATTGTTCATGTATGGAACGGAATATATAAATATTGCCAAATAGAAATACAATACAGCCCCCACTCCTTGCTGATAAAATCATTTATGATGTTCTCAATTTCAATCCAATCAGATTCTACTTTCCATTTCCACAGAAGTTCGTTGTACATCAGGAATAAAAAAAAAATGTTATTTTTCATTACTTTCCTTACACTTACTGAGAGACAGAGACAAGGCTTGGGGACAAGATTATAAATGGCCTAACCTGTCATTTGATCTGAGCATCGTTTCAACAGTAAGAAGAAAACTACTGGTCTGATCTCACCTGGCTGCATATCAGGGAAATTCCAGTTACCCTACTTGACTTTGCAGCGCTGGTCTGTGGTCCCCACACCCCTGTCACCATCCCAAATCCCCACTGCTGCTTTCCAGTGACCCCAACCACTTCTTGGTCCCTCTTCCTCCTTTTGGAATTGTCCTGTCCTTAATCAGCTGCACTCTCCAGTCACCTTATATGTCCTAAAGTCCACAGTAGGCTTCCTCCATCCATCTGCACAGGCCAGCTCTGTGCTTTAGCAAGGAACACAAACACCAGTAGACTTCCTCAGAAACCTTACCCCTGCCAAATAGCAATATCTAGAACCTCTCCTCTACCCTCCCCTACCAACCACCCTACCCACCACACAGCCCAGAGACCACGAGGGGGGCTAAAATCTCTAACCTGGCCTCAATACCACCCACCTCTGCCTGAAGTCGGTGTAACATCCTCCCATTGATGCCTAGGGAACGTCCCCCATTTTCACCTTGACCCCAACTTCTGCTACCAAAGGACCATCTGTAGAACCATTTCAGCCTTCTGCAAACTTCTGACAGTGAAAATATACTAACTCAACAAAAAGTTTGGTCCTGGGCAGAAATTCCTATATCCCCAGCTGTGGGGAGAACCCATCTGACACTCCATCTATATATCAACACAGAATTATCACAAGATTGAACATTGAGCACCATTTGGCTGGTCCACACCCAGATATATTGAGGTCACAGCAAAGATCCAAGCACCTACACCTCACAGCAACAGAGGTGAGACCAGATATCTACACCAGGAGATACCACCAATGACCTAACTCCAGACATATGGGTCCAATCACAAAAACATGCATATGAATAACCAAAACAATATATCTCCTCCAGAAATCAGTGAACCCACTTCAACATGAACTGAGAAAGGCATCTTACTTGAAGCACAAGACAATGATTTCAAAATATAGATTAAAACTATATTCAATCAATTCAAAGAAGACATGCATAAATTCCAGATTTAAGACTGAGAGGGCACAAACAGCTAAATGAAATAAGGAAAATGATCCAGAATATGACAAGAGAATGTAATAAAGAAATAAAATTTCTGAAGAAAAGCAAAACTGAAAAGCTTGAAATGAGAAACTAATTCAGAGAAATTGAAATCACTGAAAAGCTTCACCAATAAAATGAATGACAGAGAAGAGAGGCTATCAAGCCTTGAAGACAAGGTAAAGGATTTGGATCATTCAGTCAAAGAAAACGGTAGATCTGCAAACAAAACAGGAACAAAGTGTCAAAGAACTTTGGGATACTATTGTTAAAATCTATAAATCGTAGTTATAGAAGAAGAAACCCAGGCCAATGTAACAGAAAATATTACCCTCAAAATCATGGTAGAAAACTTCCTGCATCCAAGGAAGGAGAGAAAGATTACCTATCAAAAGCCAAGAGGCATACAATATGCCAAATATACTGGGCCAAAAAAGAAATTCTCCATATCACTTAATAATCAAAACACTAAATGTGCATAATAAAGAAAGGATACTGAAAGTAGCCAGAGAGAGGAGAACAAATTATTTATTAACATAGACCGATCAGAATAACAGCTGAGCTTTAAATGCAAACTCTTAAAGCCAGGAGGGAATGGGCTGATGTTCTATGAATTTTTAAAGACCATGGAAATCAAACCAGGCTATTATACCCAGCAAAACTATGACTCATAATAGAGAAAGTAAAACTTTCCACATAAAAAAACACATTTAATGAATTTATGTCCACTAAACCAGCTCTACAGAAGATACTAGATGAAATATTTCCCTCTGAAGAGATTAAGCACAGCCAAAAAGCACAAGTAATAAACAAGTCCAGAACAGTTAACCAAAAGAGGCCAAAATAAATGATACGACCATAACAAAATGACAAGTATTAACAAGCACTGGTCATTAATAACTATCAATATAAACAGTCCCAATTCTGCCCCAAAAGGTACAAACTAAATGATTTGATAAAATAACAGGATTTTTGCTGCCTCCAAGAAATACACCTCATCACCAACAAACAACACCATCTTAGAGGATGGAAAAGGTAACTGTGAAACCAGCAGGTATAGCTATTCTATTATCTGACAAAATAAACTTAAAAATAAAACTAGTCAGAAGAAATAGGAAAGGACATTTCATATTCATTAAAGGCAAAATCAACCATAAGAAATAATCCTGAACATACATGCACCAAACATAGAGGCACCCAATTTCATTTAGGAAACAATCTTAGATCTAAAATCACAAATTGGCTCCAACACAGTGAAAGTGAGTGAATTTCATACCCTACTCTCATCATTAGACAGTTCAAACAAAAACTTAACATAGAAATTCTGGAGTTAAATAGAGTTAAATAACATTACAAATAAAATGAACCTAAGAAATAGTTACAGAGCAGTTCATCCAAACAGCAAAGAATGCACTTTTTCTCAGTATTCTGTAGGTGTTTATCCAAGCTGTACAACATGTTAGGTCACAAAGCAATTCTCAAAAAATTTAAGAAAGTGTATATAGGGCATGGAGAGATGGCTCAGCAGTTAAGAGCACTAGCTGCTGCTTAAGAGAACTGAGCTTGATTTCCAGCACATACATGCCAGCTAACAACCATCTGTAACTCCAGTTCCTGGGGGTCTGATGTACTCCTGTGGCCACCATAGTCATTTCCTGCATGGGTACCTGTACAAACATGCAGACAAAACACTCATACACATAAAATAAAAAATCATAAATAAATAGATTGGAATAACATTCTGTATCCTATCTGACCACAAAGGAATAATGCTGAGTAGCAACAAAAATAGTAAAAAATACACAAACTCATAGAAACTAAACAGCACAATATTGAATGAAAATTGCATGGGAGAAATCAAGAAAGAAATTTAAATATTCCTAAAACTGAACTAAAATGAAAATGCAACATTCCTAAATATATGTGATAAAATGAAGGTAGTCCTGAGAGGGAAGTTTATAAAAGTAAGTGCTTACATCAGAAAATTAGAGATGTCTCATATTAATAACTTAATGAGGCACCTGAAGACCTTGGAAAAACAAGAACAAGTAATTCCCAAAAAGAACAGATGAGAAAAGATCATTAAAATCAGGGATAAAATTAAAGACATAGAAATGAAAAATAAAGAATCAATGAAGCAAAGAACTTGTTCTTCAAAAAGATTAACAACACTGAGAGACCTCTAGCCAAATTAACTAAAAGAAGAGAGGAGCCAAATTAATAAAAGCAGAGATGAAAGTGGAAACTGAGGAAAGTCAGAGAATTTAAAGTAGCAAAGTACTTTAAAAACCTATATTCATGGATTATCACTTATAGCTAAAAAAAAAAAACAGAGAAAGATGCAGGACAGTTATGGCAGAATACATGATCTAGGATGGGGAGGGGGTGGGGGGGAAGGGAAAGGGAAATATGCCTGATCTGAATTGGAAAATGATGTACGAAATGCACAAAGCATCAATAAAAATTAAATTAAAAAAGAAAAAAAATTAAAAAAAACCTATATTCCACTAAAGTGGAAAATTTCAAAGAAATGTAAGAATTTCTAAATATGTGTGACCTGCCAAAATTAAACCAAGATGGGTAAACAATTTAAATAGACCCATAACAACCAATGAGATTGAAGCAGTAAATAAAATAAAAATCCCAACTAAAAACAAGGCTCAAACCTGATGGATAGAGCACCAGAACTTCAATGGGGAACTAATATAAATAGGTCTCATATTGTTTTGTAAAATAGAAAAGGAAGGAACAAGTCCAAATTCTCTTTATAAATCTAGTAGTTTCCAAATACAAAAGCTAGATGTAGAGCCAAGAAAAGAGAAAATTATGGACCAATCTCTCTGATGAACATAGGCACAAAAGTCCCAATAAAATACTTGTAAACTGAATGTGAAAGTACATCACAAAGTGTATCCACCATGATCTACTTGTCTTCATCCAAGACATGCAGGGATGGTTCAACATAGGTAAATCAATAATTATAATCCATGACATAAGTCAATTGAAGGACAGAAAGCAGAGGATCTTATCATTAGATGTAGAAAATAACTCAAACAAAGCTACTTTTCAAATTTTTATTGATTTTTTATGTGTTTTGTACAGAATTTTTTCAACCAGACTTAATTGCCATTATACCTGTTTCTCCCTTGGGACACTCCCACAGCATCCCCCCCCGAGTTCACATCACACCTTCTGTCATTTGTGATAGAGTCCATTGAACCAACTTACTCTCCCTGCTCACTCCTCAGTGCCAGCTCATCCCCTGAGCTCAAAACTACTTTGAGATTTCACTTTACTCTAGTCAAGAAAGCAAAGATCCAAAAAAACAAACAACAACAAATGCTGGTGAGAATGTGGTGGTGGCGGGGGGATGGGGGGAGACACTTATTTACTGCTGTTGGGTGTGCAAACAGGTGCAGCCAATATGGAAATCAGTGTGGATTCCTCAAGACCTAGAAAAAGCTCTCCTGAATTATCCTATTTTGGTATATGGCTCTCTTGGCCATATACCAAAGGACTCTATAATCCTATTACAAAGATATTTGTTCATCTATGTTTATCGCTACTCTTTTCATGATAGTCAGGAAATGGACACAAACTGAAAAATGGAAAATGAAAATGTGGTACATTTACACAATGGAATATTATTCAGTTGCCAAGAAAAAACACAAATTTGCAGGTAAATGGGTGGAACTGGAAACAATTATGCTGAATGAGGTAACCCAGACTGAGAAAATACAAATGTTACACATTTTCTCTTGAAATTGGATGCTAGTCTTGAATCCTTAGCTATGTGAGCTTCATCTGGAAAATCCATAGAGATCAGGAAACTACTAACAGGTGGAGGGTGAAGGCCTTGTGGGAGGGGAGATAGAATGAAATGATATAAAGGAAGAAAGGAGAAAAATGGGGTAAGGAAATTTACATTGTCTTGGGAATAAGATAACAGAGCAGTGGAAGGACTAGGAGGAGAGAGAAATAACACCGGAGGCCTTTAGAAAAGATCTCATATGGAAATCTTCCACTACAGAAGTGTCTTAAAGTTTGTACATATACAATATAAAAAGAGATTAAAAGGAGCTACCCTCTAACAGGGGGACAGTGCCCCTAAAGGTAACATAGGCTTTCAAATAAACAGCTCGATGCCAGGAATGGACTACTTCTTTTGAAGCTTTTGGCCCTCAAATTATGCTGGTAATTTCCCTTCCTCTTGGTTACCTGCCAGAACTTGACAGTAAGCTCATATTGTTTAAGATATTACATACATGAGTTGCAGAACAAACAAGGGAAAATCAAGCTGGCATTGACCACAAAGCTTCATCTCTACTGGCTAGCATCCACAATGCTGGAAACTGCTATCTACTCTACTGAGAGAGAAGTCATTAACCTTGCCCATCAATCAATCCTATGAGCTACAATAAGTGGCCTGGCAAGATATGTCCACAGGTGCCAAAAGTGGCATTAATGTTATATGAGTAACCAAACACTTTCTGATTGGATTTAAGGTCTGCTTCACAAGATGGAGCCCATACCAAGGATCCTGGGGCTAGATAGATCATAGTCTGTATGAGAGAATCTACCACTATTATTCTGCTAAATGGATGTAGTATTAAACTGACTCCTTAATGAGTTATTATTACACCCATAGATTAATGCATCTCTCAGCTCTCATCAATGATGCTTCCTCATGCAGCAACACAGCTGGTCAATAACACAGAAGCCTACAACTGATCAACATTCAGAGTATAAGAAAGTACAGTGCTTAGTCCTGAATATGAAGCCTACATCAAACCTGTCTCCCAAGCCTCAAAGATCATTGCCGAAGTTGGAGATGAAAGACTGTAAGAACCAGAGGTGATCAGTGACCACAAGGAAGTGTTTTCTAGACAGCTGGGAAGTTGCTCCTATGAACACACTGCAATGGTGACAGCATGTACAAGACCTACTTTACCTCAAATCAGACAGAATCCCAGCATAGAGGTGGCAAAGTAAGAATCTCCAACCCTAGCTGAGAACTATTGACAACTGATACCTGCTGTAAGAGGGACAGCCAGTTTTCTTTAAGGCTATGGTGCTTGGTAGATTAACCAAGCTCCAATGGACGGATCAACATCGAAGGGCATTTTTTGACACAAATTAGACTTGATCAGGCAGGGGTAATAAGAGGTGGTACCGACAGTGGAAGAGGTCTGAATAGGATCAATATATATTGTATGAAATCCTCATTTTTAAAAAAAAATAATCTAAGTATTTCTTTAAACAATGATGGTATAATTCAGGCCCAAATATATACATTCTCTAAAATGCACACCTAGTCAGCAAGACTCTACTCCTATTCAAGAGAGGTTGTGGTGGTAGATTTGGGGGTTTTGCTGTTCATTGTTATGTGAGATTTGTTGTTTTATGCTCTAGATTGGAAATCTTAAAATGTAGGTTTCAATCCCAGTTCTTTTGTGACTGTGATCACACCTGCGAACTCTACTGGCCACCCTGGATCTCAACTTCTTCATCAATAAAAATGGGAGTTGGAGAGTTGGGCTATTTGGTCCTGGAAGTGTTTTGCAAAGAGCAGATGCTGCTTATGATGTGGATGAAAAGAAAGCACCAGGAATATGTGACTACAGTACAACTGTGTTACTATGAAGCTCCAACAGGTACTAGGCCATGCCTGAAGGTCATCATACCTGAAGAACCTTAACTAAATTATGTCTTCAGATAGTCACTGTTTAAAATAAATTTATTTTCACATATTCCGGGTGCATATGTCTGGACATAATTATACATACTTCAGGTGATTTCAATGTTTTAATATTAAGAAATTGCCAGAGATTAGAGAGATGGTTAAGAGCACTTCTTGCTCTTGCAGAGAACATGAGTTTGGCTCCCAGCATCCATGTCTTCTGGTGGCTAACAACTGCCTATAACCCCAGGTCTAGGGTATCTGGCACTCTTTTTTGGGCTCCACAGGCACTTGTGTACATATGATATATACTCTCACACAAACATATCTACACATAATAAAAATAAAAATAAAAATAGAACCTTAAAAAAATAACCTGTCAGCTCAGATTTTTCATATCAGGGGTAGTGCCAATACTCTCCATATAATTTGCTCTAATTTATAAGAAGAAAATTTTGTTTCTACACATGCATATTTTCTTTTTTTTAAAATTTTTATTTATTTCTGTATGTGTATGAATGTACTGTCTGCATGCAAGTCTGTGCACCCATGTCGTGCAATGCCGCGGAGGTCAGAAGAGGGTGTCGGATTCCCCTGGAACTGGAGTTCTCCTGGAATTGGAGTTACAGATGGTTATCAGACGCCATGTGGGTGCTGGGGATCGAACCCGGGTCCTCTGCAAGAGCGGTCGGCGCTCTCAACCACTAGGCCATCTCTCCAGCCCCCCACATGTATATTTTCAAGGAGAAGAATAAAATGTGTTCAACTATTGTACTATACTTGAATAGGATTATATCAAAACTAGTTAACTAGCCTCATAAAAATCCAGCTCCTAATTTTAAAAGAACTTAAAGATATCAATTGCTATTCTCCCTTCGAAGTATCCAGACAGGGGGCTGGTACAACTTAAAATAGTTTGAGAATATCTTCATTTGATTTTTATGCAAAAAGCTCATCTAGTAGCCACAGATGCAAAGGAACAAATTTACGCACTGTAAATATTTAATATTCAATAAATATTAACTATCACAAATATGTATTTACATTTTACAACAAAATACACAATAGTCCAGAAACCCATTGAAAGGCAACACACAACAACATAATTCTCGAAATAGTCAATGTAAACCCTAAAGTATTAAACTGAATACCATGCCTTTGTGCATTATGCAGTTTCTTCTGCGATTTTGGAAAATTGTTTCTATAGAATGCATTCTTTATATGGAATATACAAATACACATATTAGTGTTCTCTCTCAGGTCAATATGTAATAAATGTTAAGAAGAAAATATAGCTAGCATTGATTTCTTAAAACAGATTTCCTATCATTTATAGCAGCTTGAAAAATACAGATCTGTGGAAAGTCTTGACTATGAATTGCCATAAGGGCGAATTAGCCCTGGGTCACCAGAAAATTTTGGAAGCTCCATAGAGATGTGAATTAAACTTAGGATACATCCAAAATTAGCTAGAATGTATCAGATAATCCTTTACAATTCTCCCACTATTTTCTAACAAGAAACTTTCCTCTCCCATGAGGGGAGTAGACAGTTCATCTTGCTCTGCTTATTCTTATCACAACTAGGATGATTTTATATTTCCTTATATATGTTCTTACTTCATTTTTATCCATATTTCATTTTTTTAATTGGAAAGTGTTTCCAGAGCACTCAATCCTGTTTAGAGGCTTTCTCTATGTTGCAAATTTTCTATATTACTTTTTCTATTGTTTGGGTTTCCCTTTCTGTCATCCTTCCTTAAGGAGTGTAAGGACATGGTGTGTGCAAGCAATGCTTTATGGCTCTATGTACACCAGAATCAACTGTACTTTGCCTTTACTGACAACTGAAAATATATGTTAAATATACAAAAATATGAATAAATTTGTTAGTTTACTCTTTATTAAAATGTCTGTGACATTAAAAGATTAACATAAATTCCCCAATAATTGAGTTTATGCTTAGAGAGTAATTTATAAGCCATGAAACATACATTCTTCACTCAGTGGGATTTTAGTGTTTCTGACTTTTTCTGTACAAACTCATAAGACATCCATGTGCAGTCTACAGAATTGAAAACAATGCCAAGTTTCCAAATCAGGTAAATTAAAACAATTTGTTCTCCTCTTAGAGTACTACTCACCACCGAAGCAGGTATCAGGAATTTGTGGGGGAAACCTGCATCAGAAAATAAGTTTTTGATAGCAGATAATAGACTGGATTTGCTTTTCAAGTTCATCTCAGAAGCTGTTATTGCTCCAGTAGAGAACAACACTCTAAGCACGAGAAGCGTAATTGGGTCACCTCTTTCTCTTCTCTCACTTCTTGAACCTTGAAAGCAGTCATGTGTGGCCCATGTGGACTATCTCAGAATCTATTACAATCTGATTTTCCTGATCCCAATGCCCATCAAATGTATTTGTAAATATTCATTACAGTTCTTGGGTCTGAATCAACTTCAAACTACTGATCTTTCTTTCGGGCATTAATTCTCTGCAAATTATGGTTATATGTTCACAGTTACCTTAAATGCTTACCTTTGTCCTTTACTTAAAATATGCTTTTGTTGCTCTTTCTATTTCTCAGAAAGGAAGCTATAACCTTTTCTACTGCCAATACTTCAGTGTCTCTGAAACAATATTGCATAAAACTATCCTTTTCATTAGAAATTTCTTCCTTCTATTCTAAGAATATTATTTAACATATATCTAATCCAAAAGCAGACAGTAGGTGAAAGGGGGAGAGATAACAAAGAGGAAAATGAACAATCATCATTTGAAAGCTCTAAAATTATTTTTATTCAAGATTATTCCATTTTAACATGTTCTTCATATATGAAAGTTCTTGTTCATCAAAGTGCTAAAAGAAGAGAGTCCCCAAAACCCACTGTTTCCATCTTTGTCCTCAAGGCCAATGACTTCCATTTGATGATAAAATAATCATATAACCTTTTGCCCAACTCTAATATACTGAACTAGTGAGAACCCTTTACCCTTTCAAAGTTTAAAATGGGCAATTTCATGGCAAATAAAAGTATTAATACAGAGAATATTTAAGGATGTTTGGTAATCAAAAGAGGAGGCATAACAGCCACATAACAGATAGGAATATACACTTCACAAAACCAGAAAAAAATTGTCATTAAAATACGTATCTTGAACTCAAGAATTATACAGAACATAGTAGAACATGTGGTAATGAGAATAACTCCACTCTTATCAGCAAAGATTCCTCATGCAATAGAGGGCGATGAACACAGAAGGCCACAACTGGCCAAAGTGTAGAGAATACAAGATTGCAGAGTATGTGTTCCTAGATAGAACTACTGTATTAACTGTCATCCACACAGACCTCAGGGACCATTACAGTAGATGGCATGAAAATATTGTAAGATCCAGGGGTGATGTATGACCATCAAGGAAACAGAGTCACTCTCACAGCCTCCTGGGAACTAGCTCATATGAACCTGCAGTAATGGCAGCAGCATGCACAAGACCCTAACAAATTCAATCAGATAAAATCCAGCATAGAACTGGGGAAATGATCAGGGGGCCCCAACCTTAGCTGAGGAACTATTGGGAGCTAAACAATGTTGGGTGAGGGAGAGTTGATTTTACTTGAGAGAGATGCTAGATAAGCCGAACAGACACCAGTGGATAAACATACACTAAGAGACAGCTGGGTACACAAACTTGACTCGGGCTTTAACATATAAGACAGAGTGTGTGAAGTTCATTAGGTGGGCTCCTGGGGGGCAGCACGCAAATACAGGGAAATCTAAATATGATTAAAATGTATGAAATCCACAAAAATTCAGTAAAAGTACACATCTTCTGAGGAAGAGACATGGGAGCCAGAAAAAACTATGACCCTCAAAGGCATGCCTTCCAAATGAGCTACTTTCTTCAATGGGATCCCCCTACCCCCAAAAATAAAGGCCTATTAACGTATGAATCCATCATGAGCTGTTTCCCAAATATGGTTATGATGCTCATGATCCACTTACCTCCAAGAACCCTACCTACCTCTGACCACTGCTGGCTTAGAAGCAAAGCCTTCAGTACATGAATATCTGAAGTACATCCTAGCCCCAAATAGAGCAAATAGGAACCAAATATTTGTTTTATTTAGAGTGAGACCATAGAAAGCCTCTGTGTGAAGCTCTCACACTCTTCCGCTACAGTGGTTTCTCTTGTGACCAGAGTCCTCAGGCAAATGAGACAAGGTATTCCTGAATCAATATTTAGGGGCACTGGCCCCAACTCAAACTACATAAACAAGAAATAATCCTGATTGTAGAAGCCACTGAATCACAGTAGCTAATACCTGCCTAATAATCCTGACTTACATACTGTATTCCTCATAGAAAGAATAATCTTTCTCCTTATCACAATAGGAAAATGAATACTGTATATTCTTTCAAACATATAATTTAGGAAATGGCAAATTTTCAGTGAATATTTTGACTGAAGGAATGAACAGATAAAAGCAGGTTACAAGTAGTATGCATAGTTTGAGTCCATTTACCTAAAATTGTATGATTATGTATATGATATGTACTTGCAATATAAGGAGATGACCATAAAAATATGCCTTATGAGGCTAACTATGGTTATCCAGTACTATGGTTCAACAGTATTTTCTTTCCTCTCTATACTCTTCTTCATACTGGCTGATTTCATAAAATATATGTGTAATAAAGCGCAAAATATCTAAATGTATACAAATTCTAGTAACTAGAACATAGTGTTAGCTAATCACTAATGTTAATTTATTACCTATAACTCGGAGTTGTATGGCAGATTTAGGGGATCTTGGCTCTGCCTTGTGCTGAAGATATGGTTCAGCAAATTTACCTTTGAAAGTGAAGATTCAATTGCTGCTCTACAGTGTCTAGACTTCAAATAAGTAGATTTTGATTCATATTTCTCCCACTGAAAAGCACTTTGATTTCAAACAAATTTCTTAAATGCACTGAGCCCCAATTTCATCATCTGTAAAATGGATATATATTACACATGAACATACACACACACACACACACACACACACACACACACATACAAAGTGAGTAAATGAGCTGAGCTGTGCCACTGTATAACATACACCAAATATCAATAATTTTAAGTCCAGGGCCAGATTGTCAAACTTTTGTCCCACCAGTGGCTATCTATGGGGTGCCAAATAAGTCCCTTCACTTTTCTGTGACTCAACTTCCTCATCCAGAAAATAGCCTTGATAATAATTAGTATCTTTTCAGACAGTTCTTACAAAAAGAGTGAATAAGTTAATCTTTTTAAAACAGTTATTGACATACTTGAGTGTTTACATGGAAAAATAAGCAAATGCTATATCAGCTGTGATTGGAGATTGGAAGGGTGGCTGACATATAGTCAGTACTCCATAAATTCTGACTATTGCTCTTAAACTAGCCTGATACATGGAAAGCACACTCTCGAAGGCATATGCCTCTGTTAAACAGAAGTGAAGTGCTAAAGAGGACATCTTTATTCATTGAGAATGTCATTTAAAAAGTGGATGTCTCCAATAAATCCTTCTTGTCTCTCAAATAGCCCACCTGAATCACATTATAAAGGACACAGGAGGTGAACAGACGTGTATTAGATCTGTCCCTCCTTAGCCATTCTTACCATCTCCGGCCATAAGGTTGTAATAAATGTGTGTAGATGTGAAAGGATGCAATCAGAAATGCCCAGAATAATTGTGTAAATCAAGATCCATGGACACCCTCCCTGCATTCCCCAGGGCTCCTCAAGGGAGCTCAGCAGTGTGGGCAAGCTACAGAATGCTCAGCAGCCTGGGCAAGCTATAGAATGCTCAGGAGGAGGTCTTGGAGTCCCTTTCCTCTTCCACCACAACATCTGCTCCTTTGTTATGCATAGCAACAGTCCCAAATAGTGTGTAGTGATGGATCTAGATGACCTTAACAAAGCATAGTCCCCCAAGCAACAGGGTCTCACTGGGTGCTGGCAAGAGGCATATTCAAAGTACAAGACATCTGTGAGCTCAGCAAAGATGCCTGACCCCTACGATGGAACAAAGCAGAAGTGGAGCCCACAGAACCGGTCTTTTGCTGAAGATCAGAAGCCATGGCAGGGAGCCAGGGCAGAAGTGGCTGCTATAGATTGAGGACCAGATGTGTTTAAGTCCCAGAGCTGTATCAGATACAGAGAGCCAGACAGCAAACATGGGGACTTTGCATTAATATTAGTAAGAATGGGCCTGTTTTGATTTAGATAAATACATAACTATAGTATAACCTGCAAGCAAAATTTAATAGAGCAAGTACAAATGCTGTTTTTATAAGACTTTGGAGAAAATGACTTTAATGTATTCATTTAACTATCTATTGTTTTATTATGAAAATAGACAAAGCAGATGATACATGTAATTATAAATTTTAAGTAGTTGATACATAATAAATATTATTTTTATGTTCATACTATCTTTTAAACGTTTTTAAAGCTGAATAGTAAATCTTCATATAAATAGTGATCAAATAATTGGAAAGCTCATAGGAAGGGTGGAAGGAATCCTGGGAGAATGTTCTTCTAGGTTCAACAGCATTCTGATAAGGCATTTCATCTGGTCTTTTTTTTTTTTTTTTTTGTCTTTTGAGACAGGGTCTCCTTTTAGTCCCAGCTGACCTGGAACTCGCTATGTAGACAAGGCTGGCCTTGAACTCACAGAGATCCGCCTGCCTCTGCATCCCGAGTGCCGGCATTAAAGCTATGTGCCACAACACCCGGCTAAGGTTTAATGTTTTTATTATTATTGTTATTAAACTTTTTCTGTAAGTCATACATCATTCCTCAATCTAATCTAGAGTTGCTTCCCTTTCCATGCCCCCCCACCCAATGTTTGAAGAAGGTTACAGAAGCAATAGTGTTGGATTTCACCATATCCCCTGGCCCTGCAATGCTCTAAACACACAATAATGAATTCAACTGGAGGAAGCCTTGTGTGGGACAAATTAGACTTTCGTTTGAACCGACTGGACAACAGATAGCAGACATCAGATGCCTCCCAGGGACAAAATTCTTCTGAATAGAGGTGGAGCTATGGATCCCGTGACCCCTTCCAACCAGCTTACAAAGGGGGGAGGGACTAAGGGCTTAAAAGCCAGGAGGGCTGGTGGGCGGCTCTTGGGTCCCACCAGCAGCCTGTTGTATGGACTATTGGGAGTCATGGCCTAGAGTGGACATAATGGGAACATCCAAGGGACCTTGTAAGTGATGTTTCCCCCATTCCTTCTGTAGGAAAACATCATTAAACTCCCCTTAAACAGACATGTATTATTATTATTATTATTATTATTATTATTATTATTATTATTTGTATGAGTGTACTGTCTGCATGTAGGTTGGTGCACCGGTGTCGTGCAATGCCGGCCGAGGTCAGAAGAGGGCGTCGAACTCCCCAGGAACTGGAGTTAAAGACGGTTCTTAGCAGCCTTGTGGGTGCCGGGAATCGAACCCGGGTCCTCCGCAAGAGCAGTTGGCGCTCTTAGCCCTTGAGCCATTTCTCCAGCCCCTAAACAGACGTTTTTGAAAGCCTATGTTCCTTGCTCCATCTTTGAGGGAGGCAGAGCCTGAAAATGGCTACTGAAGGGTGCATTTAAAGGATCTGTGCTGCTCTCCCTGGAAGGGAAAAATTTCTGAGAAACCTTGGTTCTTCTGGGTGCCATACCTGGGGACCGGGCACGCATGGCTTTGCTGAAGTCTGGTGTCATGATACATGTGCTAGTCCCGCACACTGAGGAAGAGAGAGAATGCAGACAATGGGAAGATCAGAGCATCAGCACCACAAGGATACTGAGCCCAGTGCCATTAGGGCTGCTCTGAGCATCAAAGGACAAACAGCTCTCTTCCATCCTTCATCTGACTGCCCACTAAGCACTTTTTTACACTCCCACCCCACCCCAGACTTTTCAAAATAATGAAAATACACTAGATGAGAGCTGAAAAATGTAACAAACCTTCGAATTTCACCCTCTGATTATTTCCACCCCAGGAAAGAGCTACCATGAAAGGGCTGTGCGTAGTGCCTGAAATTGAAGCTCTGTCGGACTTAAAATATTTTAAGAAAAATAAAGAGCTGATGGCACAAGTCTGAAGATTAAGCTCTCATTATCACTTCTCTATGAGAGTTCAGAAAGAAAAGTGGAACAAAGTCACTGAAGCAAAGCCAAAAGCCACTCTCATTTTGGTACAAACAACTCCTGCTGCCTTTTTTTTTTCTGTGCAATTTATCATGAAAGTATGGCTTCTATTTCAGGGCAGAGGGGAAGCCGCAAGTCAATTTCATCCACCTCCTTTGAAAAAAAGTATCATGAGTTACTGTCAGAATTAAAACAAAAAGGAAGAAATTACATTCCACACCAGTTGAAATAATATTCAGCAGCATAAAGGACATGAGTATAGCAACTATTTATGGTCTAGAATTAATGAGAACTTCAGGCAGCCTGAAAGATGGTCAGTGGTGAATGAAGTAACTGTCTATGTAACAATAGCAAGGTAGTGATCTTATTTCTCTCAGACATGCACACTAGAAGAGGTGGTCTTTCAGAATGCCCTTTGCTTGATATTCCTATATGAGCAACGAATGCAGGATAGAGGGAGAGAATTAAGAAGCCCAGGGCTGCAGAGATGGCTCAGCAAATAGGAGCACTTCCAGAGGACCCAAATTCAGATGCCCAAACCAGATCACAGAGCTTATAACCATCTCTAACTGCAGCTCCAAAGGTTCTGATGCCCTCTTCTGGCCTCCTCAGGCACCCACAGGCACATGCGCAAACAGCTACTCAGAGACATGCACATACCTATACATAAATGAATGATCAAATAATTTGTGTAAGTTTTTAACTTTGGGCTGGAGAGATGCCTCAGCAGTTAAGAGCACTGAGAACCCAGCTTCAGTTTCCCCGCACCCACATGGTGGCTAACAATCATCTGTAACTCCAGTTCCAGGGGAACACATCAACCTCTTCTGACCTCCACAGACATTGCCATGACATGAGTGCACTTACATACATGCAGGCAATACACTTATACACATAAAATAAAAAATAAATTGAAAAAATTAAGTAATTTTTAAATTTTAGTGTTCTTTTGAGAATTTCACAAATGAGTACCGTATTTACATCATTTTTACCTCTCCAACTCCATTCATGTTCTTCCCACTGTTCTCCATGTCCTGACCTCTTCTTTAATTACCATTGCTTATAATAATTACTATTTAATTACCATTGCTTTATAATAATTACTATTGCTTTATAATAGATAGAGAGATGATAGAAATGAATGATTGATAGATATATAAATAGATAGATACACAGAGACATACACAAACATACACATGGATGGATGGATGGATGGATGGATGGATGGATGGATGGATGGATGGATAAACAAACTACTGGTCCATTTGGTGCTGTTAGTGTGTGCATGCTTTTAGGGGATTGGATAACCCAATCAGGGATCTCTTCCCTAGAGAGAACTGATTCTTCCTCTCTCAGCATCCATTAGTATCCTGTAGCTCTTCGTCTAGCAATGCAACCTTGGGAACTTTTCCCCATCCATGTGGGCATGTCAGCTACTGTCGTCATTATATAGGTCTTGATGAGGCAGCCATATTGAGATTTCATGGTTGCTTCTTCCTTGTTATGTCCAGAAGATTCTGTCTAGAAGCCAGCATCCTGATCCTTTGGCTCTTACAATCTTTCTGCCCTCTCTTCTTGGATGTTTTTCTGAGCCATTCTTTTAAAAAAGAAGAAGCTAGGTTATTTTTCAGAAATACTTGCACATGTGTAGAATGAATGAAATCTAAGGAGACTAAAGAGAGAATTGTGAAAACAACAACAAAAAGCCAAGGTTCAGAGATAATATTTATGGCTCTAATAGCAGAAAACACAAGGTAATTTTAATGTAATTTGTTATTATATGAAAATTTAAGTTTACATATAACATGAAGCACTGTAATAAAAGTTAATAGGCAAGTATGTGAGCCAGAAAATATTTGCAATATTTAAGATAGTCAAAAACATGTGACTTATACATATTAGTTCTTACAAATCTGTAAGAAAAGCCTTCAGTGCAAAAACAGACCAAGAGCATAAATGCTCCAGTCTTAAAATGCAAATTTTCAATAAGCAGATAAACAAAACTTCATTTTCTACAACACAGAGATGATGATGGTTAACCTCCACAGATGACAAAGCTGTTTGAAATGATGAGACACACTCTAAGGACACTTTCGATAGGTAAATAGCTAAGGAGCATTTTCAAAGGACTAGTTGTAGGGCAGGCACACATGGGTCCTGCCAGGATAAGCAAAGCCCAAAGTGCAGACTTCCTGACTTTGTAGCCTTAGCCACGCCAGCCAGAGACTCCAGCATCACCAGCATACTGCTAGCCAGGACAGACGTCTATGTCCTTCCTGGGGTTTCTCCGTAGACCCCAGCAGGAACCATTGTCTGAGCTCAGCCACTAGTGTTTGACCTGGCCTATACCCTGTCCTCTGGAGGTATATAACAATATGCCCAGTCTGCATGTCATCTCATGTGTTTGCTTGACATGAAATGTGGGTCCATGAAGCTTAGTTTACCAAAACATGAAGACAGGTAGCCATGCATAACACAACTCTCTCTGTTATGATACTTCTAGAAATATGACCTAATTGAAAATATTGTGTAAACAAAGGAGACTGTTGCAAAATACTTAAGGAAGCATTTTCTATTGTTGAAAAAATATCCTAGAAATAATCTAAGTATTTTTTAAATTATGGAAAACTCAAGTAGTAAAATTCTAAGTAAATAAAATTAATGTTCTAAGACATAATGATATGTGATTGTACTCAAGAACTGTAAATTTAAAAATAAGTTAAAACAACGCACTATAGTATTGTTCAAATTTTTAAAAACTTTAAAATGACATATATATATATATATATGTCATTTTAAAGTTTTTAAAAATTTGAACAATACTATAGTGCGTTGTTTTAACTTATTTTTAAATTTACAGTTCTTGAGTACAATCACATATCATTATGTCTTAGAACATTAATTTTATTTACTTAGAATTTTACTACTTGAGTTTTCCATAATTTAAAAAATACTTAGATTATTTCTAGGATATTTTTTCAACAATAGAAAATGCTTCCTTAAGTATTTTGCAACAGTCTCCTTTGTTTACACAATATTTTCAATTAGGTCATATTTCTAGAAGTATCATAACAGAGAGAGTTGTGTTATGCATGGCTACCTGTCTTCATGTTTTGGTAAACTAAGCTTCATGGACCCACATTTCATGTCAAGCAAACACATGAGATGACATGCAGACTGGGCATATTGTTATATACCTCCAGAGGACAGGGTATAGGCCAGGTCAAACACTAGTGGCTGAGCTCAGACAATGGTTCCTGCTGGGGTCTACGGAGAAACCCCAGGAAGGACATAGACGTCTGTCCTGGCTAGCAGTATGCTGGTGATGCTGGAGTCTCTGGCTGGCGTGGCTAAGGCTACAAAGTCAGGAAGTCTGCACTTTGGGCTTTGCTTATCCTGGCAGGACCCATGTGTGCCTGCCCTACAACTAGTCCTTTGAAAATGCTCCTTAGCTATTTACCTATCGAAAGTGTCCTTAGAGTGTGTCTCATCATTTCAAACAGCTTTGTCATCTGTGGAGGTTAACCATCATCATCTCTGTGTTGTAGAAAATGAAGTTTTGTTTATCTGCTTATTGAAAATTTGCATTTTAAGACTGGAGCATTTATGCTCTTGGTCTGTTTTTGCACTGAAGGCTTTTCTTACAGATTTGTAAGAACTAATATGTATAAGTCACATGTTTTTGACTATCTTAAATATTGCAAATATTTTCTGGCTCACATACTTGCCTATTAACTTTTATTACAGTGCTTCATGTTATATGTAAACTTAAATTTTCATATAATAACAAATTACATTAAAATTACCTTGTGTTTTCTGCTATTAGAGCCATAAATATTATCTCTGAACCTTGGCTTTTTGTTGTTGTTTTCACAATTCTCTCTTTAGTCTCCTTAGATTTCATTCATTCTACACATGTGCAAGTATTTCTGAAAAATAACCTAGCTTCTTCTTTTTTAAAAGAATGGCTCAGAAAAACATCCAAGAAGAGAGGGCAGAAAGATTGTAAGAGCCAAAGGATCAGGATGCTGGCTTCTAGACAGAATCTTCTGGACATAACAAGGAAGAAGCAACCATGAAATCTCAATATGGCTGCCTCATCAAGACCTATATAATGACGACAGTAGCTGACATGCCCACATGGATGGGGAAAAGTTCCCAAGGTTGCATTGCTAGACGAAGTGCTACAGGATACTAATGGATGCTGAGAGAGGAAGAATCAGTTCTCTCTAGGGNAGATATATGGGTATTTAAACAGTACTAATTGTTATGGTAGGTTACTTTGGTATAGACACAGATGTTTGGATGGTATGTCAATTCATGATCTACATTTTCTTCTGTCAAGTATGGCAGGGTCTTCGTGTGGTCTATAACATCTCCTAACCATCAGAGGATGTAAGCTTGTGACATCGGCCGTGGGCTATTCCTCCAAGGAGAGAGCCAATAGCCTATTAGATTTGGGATATACAGACATATGGCTGCCACTGCTGCACAGTATTTCCAGGCAGATGACAAACATGGAAAAGATGTATGGAGACCGCACTTGCAAGTATACAGATGGTCTCTGGGATGCCAGAGAGTGTTACCAAAGACCACTAAACCAATAAAGCAAATATAGGTCTCCTTGAGTCAAGCAGGACTCCTCCATCGGCACCAGCTGCACCTCATCTGCCTGGATATCGATTTTCTAATCTCTTCTGTGATCACACTGGGAAATGTCATTGATTTTTTTTCTATAGCTTTTAGCAAGCGATAAATAAGGGCTCAAAACTGTACTACAAGACACTTCGATAGGCTAGCCTTCTTGCATGATCTCCTCTGCTTCAGCTTTGAAAATGTTTCTCTTGCTCCACAAATCATACAACTGATACCACTGGTCATATGTAAAACACAAACACTGAGACTCTTATTCAGGTATCTGGTACCTAGCTGAAAAGGCCTTTCAGACTTCAACTCTTCACTTTTTCACTTCCTTGTATGAGTGAGCTATTAACCTATCTTAAGAATCCCATTTTCCCCATCTATGAATGGTGCATATGCAGAAGATGTTAAATAACATAGTTGTGCTCTAACAAAATATAACTAGACAATAGTCCAAAAGAATACATTTCCACTCATTTTATAGGTACATAATCATAATCATTCATCATAATACCATCAAAGAATTCCATCTTTGCTCATTTTCTTTTGCTATAATAGACTCACAGTTATAAGGGCTGGAAGTCCAGGAACAATCTCTGGCATCTCATAAGGGGCTTCTCAGTAAATTATAACATGACAGACAATACTGCATGGTGGTACAGAACACACTGCTACCTCACTCTCTCTTGATCTTCTTATAAAGCCATTGATGACATGTCTGGAAGCAGTGGTATCATCTGATTTACAGAGATTAAATTTCCAATGGATGACTTTTTTAAGAAAAAACATTCAAATTCTAGTAGATGATGAAAGTAGGTTATCAGAAACATGAATAATTAAGAACAATCTTTGTGGATACCAAGGGGACCGGCAAGGAGAACTACATGTATTATACCATCATCCTATGATTAATCTGACTTAGTTAAATGATATTTTTTTATATTTTAAGCAGAGAAAACAAGCAATTGCAGGGTAAGATTCAAGGCTCCAGTGGATTCTTTCTTAAGAAAGAAAAGGAGACAAAAATTAATCAGAGAGACAGAGAGAAAGACAAAAAGGCAGAGTCAGAGATAGAAAGACCTTCAACCATTGAGGGACCTGATGGCTTTCTGAAGATTACCTGCAATATTTGAACCTGAACAGAAACCCAAGTTTGGAAAACGGAATTATGGTTGTACCTAAATTTAAAATCAAACTTCTACTAAGTGGTTACCTATTTTTAAGAGTTCATATAGTCACATTAAAAGAAACTCAAGACTTCTGTATTACTACTCTAGTTTTCAAATGCCAATTCTTTAAAAATATCCATATAATAAACCCTTGAAATACTTCATTTGCTCAATTTCTTTCTTGATCATACAATCCAGATAACAGTGGTAAACATTAACTGCTTGTTTTTGCTTATTATATGCTCCAAGTCTGGCTTATTGGTACAAAATATCCTCTCCCAGGCCAAGTTAGAACTTTCACCGAGAACATATCCAGGCCTGGCTGACAAGGTCTTCCTGTCTTAGGATCCAGGAAGCTGCCCTATTTCCCTAACTACCATAGAAGTTGCTTGAAGTACTGGCTGTCAAGGCAGCTTTTTCTATTTTTGTTGAATTTTTATGCATTTCATCTAATACATCTTAATAATATTTAAACACCCTCTTCTATCTGCATCCCCCTAGACCCAACCCACTAAATTTCATACGTTCTGTCATATATGTTAAGGCCTATTGAGTCAACATTGTTTCCCCAGATGTCTCTCCATGTGAGTTCATCCACCAGAGCCTGGTCACCCTATCTAACATCATTCCCTTAAAGAAGATCAACTCTCCCTCACCCAACAGTGATCAATTGCCAATAGCTAAGGTTGGGGCTTTTTACCCATTTCCCCACTTCTAAGGACAGATTTTTGCCTGCTTTGAGTTTGCTTGCCTAGTGCATGCTGTCACCATTGCTGTAAGTTCATATGAGCAAGTTCCCAGTGACCTGGAAAACTGTTTCTTTGTGGTCATCTACCATCCCTGTCTCTTACAATCTTTCATCCCCCTCTTCCACAGTGGTCCCTGCGCCCTGTGTGGCTGTTTTAATACAGGATCCCTAACTAGAGACAAGCACTCTGCAGTCTCTTTATTCCCTACATTTTAGCCAGTTGTGGCCCTCTGTGTTAATTCCAACCTGCTGCGTGAGGAAGCTTCACTGGTGAGCGTTGAGAGATGCATTAGTATTCTCTCATCCCCATTTCCACTATGTTCCCTGAGGTTTTGGTATAGAGGTTGCATTGTAAATGTGTCGTTTCGAATTTGGCATCTCACAGACATGTATTCTTTGTGTTTTTTGACCAGGTGTGGAACTCTGTAATAGTATGCCTCTGTTGTCCAAAGAAGCTTCTTTGATGAGTGATGAGAGGTATACTAATGAGATTAGTCTGGAGGTCTCAGGCTGGACAAGTAGGAGGAGGCCCTGGCCTAGGGTGTGGGTGGTGACAGCACGGGGGGAGGGGGGGGATCTAACTAGCTAAGCAGAGTGAACCCTAGAGCAGGAAAATCACTTTTATTTATTTTTTAACTTGTCCATCATTGTATACATTCTTCATTATAAGAAAGTAACAAGATCTCAAAATAAAAATCATTGTCTATCTATGAAAATAAATCTCTCCCTTTTACTGGGCATTCTCCCTTTTATTGGGCAGTACAGCTAGAGACAAAGCTGTATCTGTTTGGGAAGGGAGAAAAAAACAGTAGCTGGCAGAGCAGCCTCTCCAGGTAAGTGATGCTGGAGAGGCATGCAGGACTCCACATGGCTGCCACAAAAAAAAAAAAAAAAAAAAAAAAAAGAAATCAGTATATTCAAGTATCAAATCTATGTTTAACTGAAGCAACATGAAATTGCCTCATATTTAAGAGTGGCTCCATATTGCCAATCATAGTTCCAGTTTTCAATTTATAAATTCTGTATTTTGTATTCAAGGTTACCTTCTCACTTAATTAGATACAAGCCAACATTAACACTGGTAACTGCTACTGCAAAAATGAGATGTTACACAATTTTGATCTTAAAAGTCAAGAGCCTATGAGTTAACTAGATGATCTAATCTAGTTTCAAATTAGCCACACTAAAATAAATTAAACACTCTTTCCTTTTCATGTGATAAAACATAAAACTCTCACACTGCTTGAGAATGACTTGTTTTCATTTGGCTCAAGAGATGATACAGTGTCTTCAATTCCTTTATCAATATTATCCCAGACCAACAGACAGAAGATCAAGCAATTAAAGAGAGGTGAACATGTGCTGTTCTTATGGTACTTTTTTTTTTTCATGCTGAAATTTGCTTACTGAAAGCTGTTTTGCAGTAAGTACTAGCTCAGTACAGAGAGCCAAGAAACTGCAAAGAAGAAATTAAATGACTTGGGGAAATTCATGGGACAACTTGTGGGAATAGTTCTCTCCTTCCACTGTGATTTCGGAGATTGAACTCAGGTCATTATGCTTGGCAGCAAGTGTTTTTTATCTGCTTAGTCAGCTCATGGATCTCCTCAACAAGCATTCAGTAAGCATCTAGTTATTATTTTCTCTACAGATAAGACCTGCAGGTGAAACAACAGAGTCTCTAGCCATTTGAGAACCAGGAACAATGGTGTTAAAAAATTACTTTAGGGGCTACAGAGATGGCTCAGTAGGTCAGAGTGTTTGTAGCACTTTCATAGGACCTGCAACACCCACTCTGGTTGCTCATAACTGCCTATAACTCCATCTCCTAGGGATCCAATGCCCTCTTCTGGCCTGCATAGGCACCTTCACACACACACACACACACACACACACACACACATAAATAAAAAACAATCTAGAAAAATTATTTCAATTACTAAATAGAGAGCAGCCAAGCTTTAGGTCTTAGCTCTAAAGATAAAGATAAGGTACAGGAGGCATCTCCTTAGATAACAACAAGAAACAGAAGGCAAGGTGTTTACACTGGTCAGCGGAAGGCTTTATAAAGGGGAGCACTACTAACCATGTGAGTGGATGTCAACCCATAAAAGGAAAGGTGCAGTATTCCAACGTTGTTTAAGGAGCGATGGAATTCTTGAGATGATAACAAGGTCTGGGAACAGTGGAGAACCAGCTGTTCTTCCCCCTTCTCTCTGCTTACAATACCATACTGCTGCTATTCACACGAAGTAGTTACAAGCTGTGGGAAAGGGGATCTGGAGAAGAGCTAAATGGAAGGATCTGCTGACTGAAAGCAGATTTCTCAGTGGAGGAATGTCCTCAACCTTCCACAACCTAGCAGAGAGTAATTCAGCCTCACTCTCTTCTGCCTTATCTCCTGGAGGAAATACGTGGCACAAAACTTTAAGAGCCCTTCATGATGCCCTGGGGGCCTTAGCCTTTCATTCTAATCCTGGCACTGATAAACCCAGTTAAAGCCAGAGGGCCAGGCAGTCGATATGGGCCATGTGGAGTGCAGAGTGGAGAGCAAATTGAAAAGGGAGTGTGTACAATATACAACACACCCGCTTTTGTTTTCTAAGTCACACTGCATCTGTTCTAAGTCTCCACCCACTTAACTGAAGAGAAATTTGATTTCAGCAAGTAGCTGACTCCCAAATATTTTCACTATAGGAATTTGCAGCACAAATATTGGGAAGTGAACCAGGTCTTGGCTGTCTTCGCTATTTATAGCCTTTCCATTTTTTCCCCTTTGGGTTATTCATTATTTCCTAATTAAAAGCATTCACCACTTAGTTTGCAACATTCAGTGTGATTGATTCCTTTATTTTTTTATTTTTTTATTTTTTGGTATTTTTGAGACAGGGTCTCCCTTTAGTCCCAGCTATCCTGGAACTCACTCTGTAGACCAGGCTGGCCTTGAACTCACTATGTAACCTCAGCCCGTGCTGGCTTCAAATTCAATGTAATACTCCTGCCTATGCTTATGAAATGTTGAGAATATGGGCATGCACCGCAACATCTAGGTCTATGCTCTTATTTTGTTTATATGGTCTTCAATTCTGTATATTTATTAGATAACCAAGATAGCTATTCAACCACAGTTTTAATAAACAAAGTATGCATTCACCCATACACATTAAAATAAACAAATAAATAGCAATAATATCTGACTAAAATATTTCTACTTGTGATCACTTTTGGGCAATACTTCAACTAATCTACCAACCACAGCTGCCAGGGGAAAGCTCAGCATGTATATCCAGAAGTGATTCCCTGAGACTGATTCAGCAGCTTCCCTTCCCACAATCAGGGCCTGCTGTCTATGACCTTGATAATGTTGGCAGGTCTGACAGTCAATTTAATACTACTTCTAACACTTCTCAGCCCATCTCAGCACTGGCTTCTTCCCCTTCTTAACTGAAGAACCCATGTTTAATCCTTATGAATGGACCTAACCTTGAAAGCTCTGATTCTTCCCACCAAAGATAATTCAGACATGTAGAAACAAAGACTTTGCTTCTCTGTACAAGTCAGCATGGGAGAATGAATTTACACACTTCACTGATGAGAGACGGTCTTCTCAATAATTCATCCTGTCATTAAATAATAGCAGATGCTTCAAATATGCAAATAATGGTGAAGAAAACTGTCTGGGAGGAGAGAAGTTCTGCTGTGTGCAAACTAGCAGAGAATTGGCCACAGGCAGCCAGAGAAAGGTGGCCAGACCTCAGGGTGCCCAAGCTTGGCAAGCAGCCTTGCTAATCTTGCAAGAGACCTTGCAGGCTTTCTTGTTACCTACCTTATCACCTTTGCTAAGCATGATAAACTGTTGCCTCAGGATCTGCAGCCATCCTCTCACACTGCCTATGAGTTTATTGCCATCATCTTCCAGCAACAGAGAGCAATTAAGGAAGATGAATATGTGGTATAACGTAAAAACTCACAGTTGTCAGTTTGATGCTGCATGACATCCACGTCCAATTAACCTGGCTCTTAGGGGAAGAACTTCTGGAACCTAAGCATGGTATTGCAGCTCTGTTCACAATAGCAAAAAGCTGGAACCAACCCAAGTGCCCCTAAACTGACAAGTGGATAGAGAAAATGTGGTATAGCTACACAATGGAGTTCTATGCAGCAGTAAAAAAGACAACATCATGAACTTTGTAGGTAAATGGATGGAACTAGAAGATATTATGTTAATTGAAGTAACACAGTCCCAGAAAAAAACAAAAGACAAATAGTATCCCTCATCTGTAGATGCTAGCACCAATAACCCAGTTGTAAATATTTCTTGTGGGGAGTGATTCATATTGAAAAGAACAGCAACAACAACAGAAAAGACTGCATCAAAGAACTGACTGAAACAGTGAATCTGGTGGGGTGGGAGTGTTGGGAGGGGGGCACGGGTCTATATTTGATTAATGTATATTTAATTGATGTGAGTTTAGCAGGTATCCAAATTTCCCTAAACTTTGTCTACATATTATATGGTATTTTAGGACTTAGTAAAAGTAAAAATGTCTATATTAAACAACATTAGTTAAAATGGTTTTAATAAAAATGGTAATACAGCTAAGCTAAAAAAAAAAAAACAATTGATGGTAGCCATGCGTTATGATGGCCCATCCAATGCTTACATTAGGTCAGTATTAAAAGAGTTGAACTAGTGGGGCTGGAGAGATGGCCTAGCGGTTAAGAGCGCCGACCGCTCTTACAGAGGACCCGGGTTCGATCCCCAGCACCCACATGGTGGCCGAGAACCGTCTGAAACTCCAATTCCAGGAGAACTCCAGTTCCAGGTGAATCTGAGACCCTCTTCTGACCTCTGCGGCATTGCACGACACAGGTGCACAAACTTGCATGCAGACAGTACATTCACACATACAGAAATAAATAAAATTAATAAAAAAAAAAGAGTTGAACTAGTAAAACTGAAGCCCATTGGGGGCTGGGAACCTAGAAAAGGGAGTGACTTACAACCATAGAGAGCCCTCCTGCTTCCAAGGAAATGGAACTGACACATGGAGGCAACAGGAAAGAAGCTCCTCAGTCTTTCCTCCTTCGAGAAAGAAGCTCCTCAGTCTTTCCTCCTTTGACGTGTTCATTTGCTCCTTCTTGCCTTCAATTAGTGAAATCCAAAAGGAAGCATGAAAGGAGGTGGCATGGTATAGTAAAAAAGAGTTCACTAGTGAAAGTGGAGGCCGCTGAGATCTAGGAACCTAGCACAAGGAGTGCTTCCTAGCATGGAGCAGAGCAGAGAGCCAGTTCAAGATGAGTCGGTAAAGGGGAGATTCTTACAGTTGTTTTTATCTCTTGTACTTCCATTTGAGATCCAACCTAGGTTTTATTAGCCTGCTAACAGACAGCAGGAAGCAACCATTCTCTTTACGTAGGTCTACAAAAGTTCTACTAGGATACAACTTTCTGGTTAGCCTACAGCATGGCTATAACACTGATACAGACACTATAGGAAAAATGTGAAACTCACCATGAGGCTCATAAAAAAAATATTAAAGGCACATTTTATTCTAGTTTTATTCCCTTCACCAGTAACAGTATAGATCTTAGATGCTGAGTTTAGTAGATACTATTTTATAATAAAATAACAGGTATTTCTAGAAAGCCATTCCTCCATAAGCATTCCTTTCAGAATATAGAGGGCACAGTGATAGATCAGATCGATCATCAGATTCCTTATTGGGAATTAACATCTTAGCCCTAAGTTGCTACTACAAGTGCTTTCATCTGTTAGCCCCCTCCAAGGATTGCCTTAGTTTGAAGAGAGCTGTTGCCCAAGGTCACATGCCTTCTCTAAGTCCTGAAAAATTTCATATCCAATGCCTGATTAGTATTGGCCTATAAAAGACCATCCTTCTACTGCCAATAAGGAATAGTTCAGAAAGGCCACGCCAACTTCAGAACTCCCCACAGGGACAGCCAAGTCTTCCACTGAGACTGTAACTCAGCCCAGGATCCCATTCTGATTAGTTCTCTCCCATTCCATGGGTCATGCAAAGAATACACTTTAGTAAAAGCCCCTTTTGACAATCTCCTTCTTTGCCTTCCTTGAACCTGAACTACCTCACATAGAGCTTCTAACAAGTAAGCACATCTCCTATTGTAAAACAGCACAAAATGATAATCTTCCTGTCAATATTTCAGCAAACTCCCTACAAATCATATCCCTTTCCAAAGACTTTAGTTTTACTCTTGAAATGTAATTTGAGAAAAGTATTAGATCTGAATCTTTCAAAATGATCCCATCTAATAAATCTCCCAGTAAACCATAGACAAGGGCAAGAGGAAGAAAAAAGAGATGTGTTCAAAATGGATGAGTGAAGGGTTAAGAAACTACATACAGTGGAAAATGTGCTTAAAATGGAAATTTGATGTCTGGCCCCACGGTCCCTCTCACTGGAGATCCATCTTTGTTGGGAGTCAGAATCCTCTTCTCATCACAGTATCTGTACACTAGTTTTGTCATGGGTATGTGCTTTCATCTTTTTAAACTTCACCTCAGGACACCAAAGCAAGAAAAGCCAGGTGAATCTTGACTTAGCAATAGCAAAGTTCAGCCCTGCACAATGAAAATAAAATCATATCATATTCTGGGATTACAGAATGGCAGCTAACAAGTATGTCCAAGTCACACTACTAAACGGTTGAATGACATCTCACTTAAGGGAAAAAGAAGTCGCTAGAAGCTAAAAATCATGAATTGCGTTCTATAAGTTATTAAGTGATTATGGATATTAAGGAAAAATATGACTAAAAATGAGTCACAGTGGCTCTGCAATGTGTTAGCTTGACTGAACTACTCAGCCAGCCTCTACTCAGAGTAAAGACCCTGGTGGATCGTGCTGTTAGGCTTTATTTCCTTATTCATGTACTGGTATATGTGATCTATATGTGATCCCCTTAAGTAGTTACCTATTTTTGCCAATCTCAATTTGGTAAGTATGAGGAATCAAGTATACAAGTGGCAAGACTTCTTTCCATGAAACATGCTATATAATGAGACTGTCTTAATTAAAAATCTTATAAATGTGTTCTCCAGGCCCTAATCACACAGAATACTAACTTTCAGAGGCAGGATTTAACTGTGTCAGTCATTATATATACTTGCAGATTAGTTTCTTTCTCTCTTTCACTTTTCTTCTGCTACCCTTACTTAACATATTGACTGCCATAGCAGTTTCCTACAATGTCCAATTTGTACCAAGTGAAGATTTTTCATACTTGCAGGCAGGATTTAAAAGTGCCAGCATTTAAAAGCTTAAGTTCTTATCAAGGCAAATGATTATAGTCATTTGTGTAATTCTTGTTGACAGTTTTCTTTAACTTTGGTCTCCAAGTCATAAAAATTAATGTCTATAATTTGCTTTATAGCCCCACAGAGGATAGAAAATGAAAGAGAAAAAGAAATACCTGCTCTATACAAGAATATGGCCAGAATTGATCTTGTGTGTGAAATTCCAGAATAAAATTAATGCTAAAAGGCAAAGAAAAAGAAATAGAGGAGGGAGAAAAAGCATTAAACAACTATACCAAGGGAGAAATATACAGTCTACAGAAGACAGGTCTACTAATAAAAAGATAGAGTGCTAAATTATTATGACTCTAAACTTAGCTAAATGATTGTAGTCATTTTTCAATTCCTGTTTACCAAGTCAAATTAGAAAAATAAACTTGCACAATAAGAGTAATGGAGACATTGCTAAATCAGTATTGGCAAAATGCAAGAGGGGAATATTTAGAATAAATGGGAAAATAAACATTTGTAGGAATGATATGCACCCTACCTACCTAGTAAGAAAATTAGCAACCATCTATTGAATTGCTTATAATTGTCTTTAAACAAAGCATTTAAGACACAGCCCGAGATTAAAGGAAAACAGATGTTGTATTATTCTACCTAGCAGGTGCGAACGGTTGCCCCAGCAATTGTAATTCAGAAACTCTATCTTAGCAATAATACAATGAAACAAATATAAGAAGATGAGAAATCGTTAAGCAGTTAGGGCACAAAAGAGTCATAAGCAAAAGATGAGATGGGCTTATAAAGAAAATATCATGTTAGACGGAAGTCATAGATTTTTGCCAACAAATTAGAAAATCAATGTCTGAAGGAAATGAAGTAGATGTTTCATAATTGGCCTTGGGTGAAGCTTGTGACAAAGTCTCATAAAATTTTATTTGTTAAATTGCTTTGAATTGGCTTACAGATGAATATAGTCACCTGGACTTAAAATTGGTTGCCTGGCTGAAGGAATACACCAAGAAGGCTCTGACAAAGATGAGTATTTATGTTTCAAGGCTCTCTGATTTTCCTTCTTCTGCTTAAGGTCTTAATAAAAATGAGGGTAGGGTTACCAATTCAGATACTACCTATGCACAGACATTAAGATCCATATGTATTTTTAGCCAACTAATGGGGGGGGTTTAATTAAGAAATACAGAGAAGGAGAAATGATGAAATAGAGTAGAATAAAATATTCATTTTTAATTTTTTTTATTTAGGGGGAATTTAATACATGAGTATTTTATTTACATTGTTCCCACTCCTCTCATGCCCCACCAACCCCTCCCATGTGTGTACCCTCCCTCACACTTTCTTGTTATTTTTATTATTGTTACAAATATACAAACACATAAATATACAGATACACACATATAAACACAAACACGCGGGGAACACACTGAGCACCTTTAGCGGTGCTCTTGTGTACATGTGTTTAGGGCTGACCACTTGGCATAAGAAGCCTCTTAAGGAGCTGTTTCCCTAGAGAAAACAGATTCTCCCTGCTTCAGTATGAATTAACTGCCTGTAGTCTTCATCTCGAGGTGAGAACCTGTGACATGTCCCTCATCCAAATTGGCATGTCGTATTGTCATTATGCACATCTCGTTAGGCTACTATACTGTGAAGATTTCATGAGTGTGGTTTCCCTATCATGCCTTGATACATTAGATAGCAGCAAGTATCTTGTGCCTGTGGCTCTTAGGGTCTTTCTGCCCCTTCATCTGCAATTCCTTGTACATTATGCGTAGAGATTGCATTGTAGATGTAATGCTTAGGGCTCATAGTCTATCCATTTGACCGTTGTGGAACTTTTTAGTAATTTTTATCTCTTCCAAGAATCTTCTTTGATGAGTGCTCAGAGCTACAATTGTCTATGTCTACGAATATAAGTATGTGCCTAGGAACATGACAGTAGTAGATTCTTCTCTATGGTCTAAGACCTCTACAACCCTGCATACTTGGCAATGTTTACAGTACCATGCATAGGTTCTCTCCTGTGAGTGGGCCTTAAGTTCAATTAGACAGTTGTCGATTACCACCAAGATATAAATGCCACTGTTACACCAATATAGATGATTGGCCAGGCCAGTCAGGTCATGGTTGTAGTTCATAGGCTTTAGAGCTGGATAGGACCGTTGATTGCCCCCCCCCGGCAGCTTGCATAGTACCTTCTGATATTATGAGAGCTAATAAATGGGGAGGAGGCTTCCAGATCAGTTCCAGCATAATTTCTCTAAGTCCTATGTCCAAAATATGATGTGTCTTCTGAAATAGGGTCTTACCTTCAAGTTGTGGGAGGCAATCAAGGGCTGTATATGGTGGCAATAGCCCATGTTATTTTGGATATCTCTTGGACTACCCTGACCAAAAACTCAAAGAGAGGTTTCCCTTGCCTGCTGTCACTGTGATTTTTGTTACATAGTCTTTAGCTACACACACACACACCTATTTGCAGTAGGCTTAGTACATTTCTCTTTGGTACACTACCTACGTTATGTTTATGTCTCTTTTCTCTCTTTCTCTCTCTACACCATTAGAGTTTCCCCCCACTTTTGCCATTCCCCCTTTGATAATGCCTGTTTCCTACTGTCTTCCACTCTTCAGCTTCTTCTCCATTCCGACCATGGTTCCTTTCTATTCCCTGATTCCTGTGGTTACTTGAGGATATATACTCACATCTAAGTATTTGGAGACAGGACCCATAAGTGAGAGAAGATTGTGTTGCTTGTTTTTCTGAGTCTGTGCTACCTCACTTGGTATAGTTATTTCCAGATCCATCCATTTACCTGCAAATTTTATGATTCCGTTTTCTTCTTTGCAGCTGAATAGAACTCCATTGTGTAAATGTACCACATTTTTATTATCCATTCATCAATTGAGGGACATTTAGGTTGTTTCCATTTCTTCGTTACAGTGAAAGAGCAGCAATAATGGCTGAATAAGTATCACGTCTGTACAGGAAACCAGTTCCTTTGGGTATTTACCAAGGAGTGGTATAGTTGGATCATATGGAAGATTTATTTTTGGTTTTTAAGAATTCTCCACACTGATTTCTATAGTGGCTGCAGCAGTCGCAGTCCCAGCAGCAGTCGCAGTCCCAGTAGCAGTGAACGAGGATGCCCCTTCCCCACATCACCCTCACCAGTATTTGTTTTCAGATGTTTTCTTGATCTTGGCCTGACTAGGGTAAGATGAAATCTTAAGGGAGTTTTAATTTGCATCCCATTAATTACTAAATATGTTGAACACTTTTAAATGTATTTCTTAGCCATTTTTTTTCTTCTACTGAGAACTCTCCATTCAGATCTGTAGCTTTTTTATTGAGTCATTTTTTCCCTTGATTCTCTATTTTTTTGAGGTTTAGTATATTCTGGAAATCAATCCTCTATCGTATGTTTAGCTGGCAAAGATTTTCTCCCATTCTGTAAGCTTCCCCTTCATTCAGTGGACTGTTTCCTTTGCTGTACAGATGCATTCTAGTTGAATGAGATACCATTTGCCAATTGTTGACCATAATTCCTGAGTGAACAGAGTCAGATTTAGGCAATCTTTTTTTGCACCTATATCTTGTATGGCCTTGTCTATATTTTCTTCTAACAGTTTCAGAGTTTCAGGTGCCATACTGAGGTTGTTGATCTGTGTGGAGTTGATTTTTGTGTAGAATGATATATACATGTGTCTAATTTCATTCTTCTAGAGGTGGAAATCCAGTTTGCCCAGCAGTATTTGTGGAATAGTCCCTTAAGTATTTGCAGAAGTATTTGTTTTTCCTCCAGTGTGTGTCCTTGTCATCCTTGGCAAGTATCAGGTGGCTGTATTTATGTGTACTCATGTTTGGGTCATCTATTTTGCTTCCTTGGTCTACCCGTCTGTTTCTGCGCTGGTACCATGCAGTTTATATCACTAAAGCTATGTAATGTAGTTTGAAATCTGGTCTGGTAATGCTTCCAGCATTGCTCTTTTTGCTCATGGGACCACTTTGACTCTCAGGGGTCTTTTGTGCTTCCATATACATTTTAGGATTTTTTTTTCTATTTCTGTTAAGAACATCATGGGACTGTACATGCTGTCACAGTTGCTGTGAGTTCATATGACTAACTGATGAGCTGCCTGGAAAACTCTGCTTTCTCTCCATCATCCACCACTTCTGGCTCTGACCATCTTTCTGCCTCCTTTTCTGAAATCATGCCTGATCCTTGGCATGAAGAAGTTTGAAGCAGGTGTCCAGTTCAGGGATAAGCGCTCTGTAGCCTTTTGTTTATTTTATTTATTTATTTATTTATTTATTTATTTATTTATTTATTTATTTGAATGTATTGTCTGCATGTAGGTCTGTGCACCCGTGTCGTGCAATGCCGCGGAGGTCAGAAGAGGGCTTTGGATTCCCCTGGAACTGGAGTTCTCCTGGAATTGGAGTTACAGATGGTTCTCAGCCACCATGTGTGTGCTGGGAATCGAACCCAGGTCCTCTGCAAGAGCAGTCAGCACTCTTAACCACTAGGCCATCTCTCCAGCCCCACTCTGCAGCCTTTTGTACTTTGCATGTTGGCCAGTAGTGTGTTTCTGTGTTAAGACCTTTGAAAAAATACAGCATGCATTCATGCTCAAAGTTATAGAGAACTTATATATACAGGAGACAAATCTCACCATAATAAAGGTAATATACCACAAGCCCAGGGCCAACATCATACCAAATAGAGAAAAGTTGAAAGCATTCTCCTTATAATCAAGACCAAGTCAAGGATATCCACTCTCTCTATTCCTATTCAGTATATTGTTTGAAGTCTTAGCTAGAACAATGTGATAAATGAATGAGATAAAGGGGCTACAAACTGAAAAGGAAGAAATCAAAGTATCTTTATTTGCAGACAAGATGATTTTATGCATAAAGGATCCTAAAGACTCCACAAGAAAACTCCTAGAGATGATAAATACATTAAGGAAAGTAGCAGGATGTAAAATTAGTGTTCAAAGCAGTAGCCTTCATATACACCAACAAACATACTGAGAAAGAAATCTGGGAAATAATCCCATAGCCTCAAAATCAATAAAATATCTTGAAATAAAACTAATTAAGGAAGTGAAGGACTTGTACAATAAAATCTTTAAGACAAAGAAAAAATTGAAGATACCAGAAGATGGCAAGACCTCCCATGCTCATGGATCGGCAATATTAGTATTATGAAAAATAACCATCCTACCAAAAGCAATCTACAAATTTAATGCACTAGCCATCAAAATTCACAAAAGTTGAAAAATGATCTCAAATTTCACATGGAAACAAAAAAAACCCCTCAGAATAGCCAATATAATAATGAATGATAATAGAACTGTTTGAGAAATTTTTTGTTGTTGTTTTGTGCTTAACTTTGGTGTGTTCAAATTGAGAGGCAGGTGGATCTCTGTGAGAACAAGGCCTACCTGATGAATATAGTGAGTTCTAGGCCAGCTGCGGCTACAGGGAGGCCTCGTTCCCCCCAAACAAAACCATGCCAAGAAATGTCTAATTTAACCTCCTGAAGGATGTTTCTCTCTCTTTTGCTCACCTGGTTACTCCTTCCCATTTTCTCACCTGAAAATCCTCCTTGTTAATGAGAAAAGACGATCAAAATGCTTCTCAAAAAGATACTTTGTGCTAGGCATGGGGGGCATATATCTGTAATCTCAGCACCAAGGGGCTGGCTGATTCAGGTGGATGGTGAGTTCCAGGTGACCCTATCTCAGAGGAAACAAAACAAAACAACAACAACAAACAAAAAACAGGGACCGATGAGATGGTTCAGCAGTTAAGAGCACTGGCCATTCTTGCAGAGGACTCGGATTCAATTACCACCACTCACATGGTTATGGATGGCTAACAACCCTCCATAACCCCAGTTCCAGAGGATCCGACGCCCCCTTCTGGGCATTGCGTGACATGGGTGCACTTACATACAGGCAGGCAATACACTGGTACACAACAAATAAAAATAAAAAATGATTTTTTAAAAAGAAAACAAGCAAAAAAGCTACTGTAACCATTTGGTAAGAGCTTTGCTCAGACAATCCAAAAGAAACCAAAGCCTAGAAGCTGATTCTTTATCATATGGCAAGTGAGATACACAACTTTCTGGCAGTATCTCAAGCTGTAAGAAAAAGGGACTTATGGTCACTCAAAAGAGATAAATGAACAAACAGTATGATTTTGTAAGACAAAATCTATTTCACTTAACCTAGAACAGATGGTAAGAGAGGCTAGGGATATAGATCTGCAAAGAAACAGGGAAGATAGAACCTAATTCTCAAAGGAACAGGGAGAAATGGCATCCCAGAAGTAGGGAACCCTGTGTGCAAAGGTGCAGAAGCAGAATGCCTGGGGTTCAGAGCAGTTGCCAGTTATTTGGTGATAGATTGATCATACATCTAATGCTCAGTATGTCACCACAGCTTAAAGTCTCTACTGTGCGTAAGAAAAAGAGGGAGATGCCTTCATGATCTACATGACCTGCGTGATCTGGGCCCTTCTTTAACTCCATTAACTACCCAGTTTCACCTTCTGTGTTCTGTTGGAAGGACAATCCCCATGGGTCTCTCCTATCCTGCTATTCCTTGGAGAGGTGACAACAATGGCTGCCCTTCTGTCCCAGAATACCTTTTCAAGGATAAAGGGAACTGTCCTAGAAGTTAGAGATAGTATCTCCCTCTGGAGGAGAAAATAGCTTACTGTCCAGTTTTACAAAGACAATGTTTTGATTCAGGCTTACTACCTAATTTAAAAGAGAGATGGCCTAGCGGTTAGGAGCGCCGACCGCTCTTGCAGAGGACCCGGGTTCAATCCCCAGCACCCACATGGCGGCTGAGAACCGTCTGAAGCTCCAATTCCAGGAGAACTCCAGTTCCAGGGGAATCCGAGACCCTCTTCTGACCTCCGCGGCATTGCACGACACGGGTGCACAGACTTGCATGCAGACAGTACATTCATACACATACAAAAATAAATAAAATTAATAAAAAAAAATTAAAAAAAAAAAAAAAGAAAGTGAGGGGATCAAGAAGGATGGAACATAGCCAATAAGCTTATCCCTAATGGGTTCCCAGCACAGCATTGTCTGGAGATAGGGAATCGCTGGAGGAAATGGGTCACTGAGAGTCTGTCAATGACCTGGAAAGAGATACCTTGTCTCTGGCCCCTCCCATCATTTCCTGTTTCCCAATTACCATGTTATCTGCTCTTCCTGCTAGGATGGACTGAAATCATAAACCCACATAAATCCTTTCTTCCTTTAAGTTACTAATGTACTTCTCACAGCCACACACTGACTCATATGCTTGAAAGAGATGAGGAAGCCTATTCTTTCCAACACAGGGTCCAGGAGACGAGAAAAGGGAGCAAGGACCAAAAGAGCGTCTCCTTTGCTGCTCATTGAGAGAGTCACAGATTTTTAACTGAGGGAGAGATAAAGTTTGCATTGAGATTAGTATGGAGAGCTTAATGTATAAAACAGGCCTTATTTAATGTCTAGGTGTTATATAAGAATTTATAGGCAATAAGGCAAGAAAATGAAATAGTCAAATGGACCTGAAAGAAAGAAATAAACCATTTCTATTTGCATATGAAAAATATTCAAAAACTCCAAGGGATGAAAAAAAACCTCTTAAAACTATTGAGTTCAACAGTTCAACAAAGTTTCAAGGTCTAAGATCATTTGAAGCAGTCATTCCCATTTCAGTAACCAATGAAACTAAAGAAACTAAAAACACCAGGCAATTTGCAAATGCTCCACGGGAATTAAATCCTTAGATATACTTTAAAAGTTCCATAGAATAGTATATTAAATATTACAAATTTCTAGTTAAAGAAATCAGTGACCTAAATAAGGATATACCGTGTTCAAAATTGAATAATCCGACTAATAAAGATGTCAATTCTTCCCAAATTTACCTAAAGGCTGGAGTTGTAACTCAGTGATTGAATATTGGCAGAGCATGTGTAAAGCCCTGGACAAACAAAAGTCGAGTTGACCTAAACAGAGATTTAATTCCTATTAAAATTCCATCAAGATTTTCTGTCCACACAGACAAAATTACTCTAAAATTTATATGGTGAGGTGAATACTATAAAAGAACTGAAACAGTCTCTGTTATATGTTGATGTCACTGGGCATATTTACATAAGTTTGTGTGTATGCATGTTTTTGTGTGTTCATACGTGTAGAGGATGCATGTGCATGGTGAGTATGAATTCCAGAACTCAACATTAGGTTTCATTATTCACTCACTACCTACCATGACTTTTGACACAGGGACTTGGATTGGCTGATTCAGGTAGATTTGGTGGCCATAAAGCTCCAGGGATATTCTCCCTCCCCAGGACAGGGATTATAAATGTGTGCCACCACCAAGTCCAGCTTCTGTGTGTGTGTGTGTGTTACATGCACATGTGTGTTCAAGGGTGCACATTCATTCTCGCAAAAGCAGAGGCCATAAGATGTCCTGCTCTATTGCTCTCTGGCTCATTCCCTTGACACAGGGTCTCACACTTAACCTAGAACAAGGCTTGTAGTAATGAAACTTTGCCTGGCTCGAGGCAGACCTATAAGACCGGCCCGGAACTTCAGAGAGTTATCTGATATCTATCTCCATGGACATTCCAGTTGTCTCTGTGAGTTATCTGTAGCTCCATGAGGTCAGGATATTGCAGTTTTTTCTGCCTCACCTATCTCTGCAAAGTTCCAGCCCTGGATGGCCCCTTCCCTTAAGGTATTGAGCAAAATGTCACACCTCTAGTTTACTGGTTGCACAAACAGGAGCTCTGCAGCCCCCGGGTAGGAGCCAAGGTGGCTCACCCTTCCCTTCCTCCTGCCCCCCACTTCCTTGCCCAGAGCACAGTAGCTTTTAGTATATAAACACATTGCTGGCATGAATAAAACTGAGTCTATCTCCCAGACCTTCTCTCTGAGTCCGTGTCTTTCATTTCTTTCATTTCTCTGGTGACTTCTCTCAGTCCCCTCCCCCCCTCCTTGCCAGCCTGGTTCTAGGAGGGAAGAACATCATGTAGATTGTGGCCACGTGTGATTAAAAGACCAACAGACGATATACATTTAACCAACACAGGCTGGTGGCCAGCAGGCCCTAACAATTCTCCTGTCTCCACCCCCACAGCAATGGGACTGCAGCCATGTGTGTGGCCACACCCATTTTTCATAAGGGTGTTGGGGATTCAAACTCAAGTTTTCATGGGCAAGCACTCTTGCCCACCAAATCTTCTCCTGAGCCCTGAAATGGTCTTGATAGCATAGTACGAATCATCCACCTCCCCAGAGCTGGGCCTACAGGATGCACTTCCAAACTTGTTTTTTTTTATATGGATTCTGGGTCCTTATATGTGTGAAGCAAACACTTTTCAAACTTTATCATCTTCCCAGATACATTATATGATTCTTTCAATTAAAAAATAAGAAATAAGGAACACATTGGTGGTTTTCTGGGGTTAAGGATGGAGGACAAAGGAGTGTGGCAGATGTTATGACACAAAAAATATCTGGAGTGATGAATCTGTTCAGTATCATAACTATGGTGTTGGGCACATGAACTTATACATGTGATAAAGGTTTATACAACTAAATATATACAGGTGCATACAAATACAGGAACACAGAACTGGAGAAATATGAAAAGGCAGAATGGATTTTATTGATGTGTCTATAAATGTCTATAAACATGTCTATAAAATGTTAGCATTGAAACTTGGTAATTAACACATGAACTTGCTCAATATTATTTCTTATAACTGTGTAACTCTGATATCATTTCAATACTTACTTTAATTAGTAAGTTCTAGGACATGGCAAACATACCCCCTTAGAAAAGTATTTTTATCAATATGTGTTTTTTTTAATTTTTCTATTTATTTCTGTATGTGTATGAATGTACTGCCTGCATGTAGGTTTGTGCAATGCCATGGAGGTCAGAAGAGGGTCTTGGATTCCCCTGGAACTGGAGTTCTCCTGGAATTGGAGTTACAGATGGTTCTCAGCCGCCATGTGGGTGCTGGGGATCGAACCCGGGTCCTCTGCAAGAGCAGTCGGTGCTCTTAACCACTAGGCTATCTCTCCAGCCCCTCAATATGTGTTTAATAGAAAAGTGGAGAAATAGGAATCCTTTCTATTTAAACCATAGTAAGGACAAGTTTCAAATAGTATTACAACTTTACTCATTTTTTTCAGTGTTTTGAATGATACTTTTGCCTTTTGATCCTATAAGCTTCATCACATCTGGTTTGCTCATTATTTATTATTCCATCTTGGTGTCTAATATTAGATGACAAACTATTATTCAATAAATTAACAAAGGAAGTTGTAAAACATGATGTTAACAGAATAGAACCTTACAGTAGTTAATATACCATGATAAGCATTGATGATATCAAAGGAAGTAGAGCAAAGGTGAAGCAAGGGTGTTCAATACCAGGCTGACCACAGTTCACATTCCTGCTCTGCCATTTCTTCTTTTTCATAGGTGACCAGGAAGTTCAATGGCTTTCTGAACCTCTATTTTCTAATATGAAATATGAAAGTATTAATGGAGAACCTAGCAACAGAAAAGCACAGTACTTAGAACAGTTACTCAATAAATACTACTACCTCCTCTAACTTTACAGCATTATTGAAATTCATGTGGCAAGATCAGTTGTACTAAAAATAGAAGACACTGCTCAAAGGGTTTAAATTGTTATTGTTTAATAATTTCATACATGCATATGATATGTTTTGATCATACTTACCCTCCATTCCCTCCCCTCCAATTCCAACTCTATCTACCTTATCATTATTTCCTTAAAATGTCAGTTTTTTGTTTTTATTATTTTATTGAATTTTTTGTGTATTCACATAAAATTTTTCTTTTTTAATCTTGTTTTATTACTTTTATGCATATGAGTATAGTGGTTGCATGTATGTAAGTGTATCCATATCATGCAATGCCCAAAGAGGTCATAAGAGGACATCAGCTCCCCTGGAACTGTAGTTAGGACTGTTGCTAGCCACCATGTGGGTGCTAGGAATTGAACCCAGGTCCTCTACAAGAGCCATCACTGTTTTTATCTGCTGAGCCATCTCTCCAGCCCACAAAAATTTCCCGTCAGTCTTGATTGCCTTTATATCCAATCCTCCATTGGCACTCTCTGGCTGCCCCTCCCCCACCCCATGAGGATTCATGCATTCTGTCATTTGTATTGGGTCTGTTGTGCCAAATTACTCTTCCCAGCCATTCCTCAGTGCCAGTTCATCCTCTGAGCGCTAGTCAGCCTATCCAGAGTCCTTCTCTTAAAGAAGCCCAGTTCTTCCTCATCCAACAGAAATCAGCTCCTAATATTTCTTCAACTAAGACTGGGTTCTACTACCCATTTGTGTAGTTCTGTGCTGGATTTTGTCCAGTTGGGCTTGCATGGGTCTTGTGCGTGCTGGCACCAATGCTGTAGATTTGTATGAACAGGGTCCCAGGAGCTTGTAGTGTTCATTTCCATTTGGTCTTGCTCCAACTCCCTGACTCTTACACCTCCCTCTTTCACAATGTTGCCTGAGCCCTGGGTGGGTGAAGCTGAATATTGGTGACTTGAACATGGAACCACACTCTGTAAATTCCTAATCTTCATGGTTTGGTCATTCATGCCTTTTTGAGTTCCCGCCTTCCTGTTGCATGGGGGAGTTCCATTCAGGAGAGTTGAGGTTACTGGAAAGGACATAGATCCAAGAGAAATCCCCAAGGTTGACACATACCTAGGCTAAGGTAACATCTTATTAATTGCAAAATAGTTATCCTTAAATTTACAGACAATTATCCCAGACACCACTCAAAAAAAGAAGCCTCTTCTGTACCAGATGAAGAATATTAGAGTCATGCAGCTGATACACACAGACAAGGTCTGTGAATTGTTCATGCCTAAGCAACACATCTACGATGCAACCTCAATACCTAAGGCCTGTGCAATGTAGAACAAGGAGCCAAGAAGACATAAATTAACCTTTTTGTTTGTTTTCTAAACCCACCCATCTACTGGTGGCCTCTCCAGGGCCACAACCTTGAAGAAAACTGACTCTCCTCCTAGCAGACATCACATTGCCAATAGCACCTCAGGTATTGGGGGGGCTTCATGACTATGCCCCCATTCATGCTGAGAATTTTGTCTGGCTTGATCTTAGGCAAGTCTTGTGCATATAGTCATGACCACTGTAAGTTCATATGTTCAACTGCATTGTTGTACTGAGAAAACAGTTTCAATGTAGTCATCCACCACCTGTGGCTCTTACAATCTTTTTTCTCCCTACTCCACTATCATCCTTGGGACTTGGAAGGATGGGGTGTGATACAGATGCCCCTTTTAGGGCTGAGCACCCCACTATCTCCTACTCTCTGCATACTGATGATCATGTCTTGGTTTGTATTATCATCTACTTCAAAAAGAAGTTTCTCTGAGGAGTGTTCAGAGTGTACTAATCTATGAGTTTTATGATAAACCTTTAGAAAGTTGCCTTAATGCTATATACATTTAGCAGAATATTCATTGTTATATTCTTCCCTAGAACCTATGATGCACCTAGCCATAGATTCTTAGTACTATTAATGGTACCAGACATGAATTCTGATTTATATAGTAGGCCTTAAATCCAATCCAAAGGTGTTTCTTTACTCCCATAATAATTGTGCCACTATTGAGCTAGTGGGCATATCTGGCTAAGAGAGTCACTATTATAGTTTGCAGGTTCAGAGCTAGATAAAGGCGATAATTTTTTTATTCCTATAACATACATATCACCTTCCAACACCATGCAAGCTACTCAGCAGAGATGAAGTACCTGTATGCAAATACAGACCAGTACCTGTATGCAAATACATTTTAGGAAGCTTCTACAGTAGTAGGTTTCCATATGGTATTTTCAAAGGACTTTAGTGTTAGTTATCCCTCCAGATTTTCCCTCCTCTACCCTCTCCTCCCATCCCCCACCTCATTTAATCCTCCTTGCTCCTTTATTTACCTTTACTCTTGTTCTAGTTTGAATTATATTACTGTGATAAAACACTGAACAAAACCAACTTGAGGAGGAAAGAGTTGACTTCTGCTTACAATACAGCCAAACCTTCAACAAGCCAGAAAAAGACTTCAAAGAGGAACACAGAGGCAGGAACTGAAGCTCAGACCATGAAGGAACGTTGTTTACTGGATTGCTCCCCTGGCCCATGCTCAACCTGCTTTCTTTTAAAATACAAAACAACCTGCCCAGGAGTGGCACCACCCATATTGGGTTGGTTCCTCCCACATCACTCAACTTTCAAGAAAATTCCTAATAAACATGACCACAGGCCAGTCTGATAGAGTAAATTCTCCAACTGAAATGCCCTCTGACAAGGTGGGTTAAGCTGACAAGTGAAGCTATCTAGCACAATTAACGGCTTGTCAACTTGACACACAAACACATCCTTATTAAACCATAACCTTTGCAACCACAAAATCTCATATTAGTAGCACTATAATATAAAACACATACATCTTTTAAAATTCCAAAGTCTTTGGGGGCTAGAGAGATGGCCTAGCTGTTAAGAGCACTGACTGCTGTTGCAGAGGACCCAGATTCGATTCCCAGCACCCACATGGCGGCTGAGAACTGTCTTTGACCCCAGTTCCAGGGGAATCTGACACCCTCTTCTGACCTCTGCAGCATTCCATGACACGGGTGCACAGACCTGCATGCATACAGTACATTCCTATACATAAAAATAAATTAAATTAAATTTTAAAAAATTCCAAAGTCTTTTTAAAAATTTCAAACCCTTCAAAATTCTTTTTTAAAAATCTCTTTTAAAGTCTCTTAACTGTGGGCCCCTATTACAATCAAAACAAGTTATGTACTGTCCTATTTCAAAAGTGAACACATGGGGAACACTGAAGTGAAACCAAAATCCAGCAGCATAGCTCAAATTCAGACATCTGGGATTCACTCCTGATCTGGCGCCAAAGGGTTGGGCAGCTCCAATTCTTGGGTCCTGGTGTCCAGCACACATAGCTTTCCATGTAAGTCCAGGCTGGTTCCACTCCATGCCTGCTACTGTCCTTGGCAGTCATCCTGAGGTTCTGGAAAATCTACTATATCATTGCGTCTTCACCTCAACTGAGGCTACCAATGGCCTCTTCTGGCCTCACACTGTGCCAAGCCTCAGCCTCTCTCCATGATGCCTTCAGTTCCTTGGCTTTCATGTTGCCCAAACCAGTATCCCACGGGAGACTATTACATACTACCAAGTTTAGCTTTCAGCTTGAGATGCAGGATTGACCGCCTCTGGATCACAGCTTCTATGTGCTAACCCTAAGGAAACACTTCCCCGAAGATTTCACCTCAGCGATGCTAGTCTATTCTTAATCACCAGTGATTTGTCAGCCCCAGCTACCAAGCATCAACTGTCCCCAGAAAAGCAAGTTCTCACTTAAGTATTGCTGGTCTCTTACAGCTGATTCTTCAGGCCCAGGTGACCAGAAATCATAGATTCTAAATTCAAACTACCACTAGTGGCCCAGATAGTCTTTTTAGGGTTCCCAGACTTCCCTCTGAAACTTCACAAGCCAGGCCTCCATCATCTGCCCCTCTCAACACCTTCCAAGCTCTCGTAGAACAAGCCATTAAACACTGAGCACTCCACAACTTTCCCAGCCCAAAGTTATGAACACTTCCACAATCTTCCCCAAAACAACATGGTCATGACTGTAACAGCAAAATCCCTTTCCTCATACAAATTTCTGTCCTAGTTAGCTTTCTATTTCTGTTATTTATATATAAAAAAAAAAACCTGACTTGGAGAGGAAATGGTTAATGTCAGCTTATCATATAAATCTTCAAGGGAAATCAGGGCAAGAGCTCAAACAGGAGCATGGAGGCAAGAGATGAAGCACAGGCCATGGGGGAATGCTGCTAACCGGCTTGCTCCTCTGACCTGTGCTTAATCAGCTTTTTTTAGATAACACGTCACCACCTGACCAGGGGTGGCAGTATCCACATTGGACTGGGTCTTCCAACACCTCACTCAACAATCTAGGAAATGATTCACAGGTATGCCTACAGGCCAATCTAATAGATGAAATTCTCCGATTAAGGTTCCCTCTTCCCAGTTATGTCAAATTAAAAACTAACTCTATCTAGCACAACCACTTTATACAATGGTGTTTCATCTTCCCTGCCTTGAAAGCCCCTCCCTACTGGTCCCTTATTAGCTTCTTGACTTTTAAGGGTCCTCCAATTTAAACATTATATATATATATATATAATATATATAGATATGCAAATGTACCATCCTATATGAAAGAGAACTTTTTTTTATTCTAGGTTTGGGTTACTTCACTCAGGATAAGTATTTCCAGCTCCAAGTATTTATCTGAAAATTTTAAGATTCTATTTTTCTTAACAGTTGAATAATATTCTACTGTGTAAGTGTGCAGCGTTTTCCTTATCCATTCATCAACTGATGTTCATCTTGCTGTTTCCAATTCCTAGCTATTATAAATAGAGCAGCAATGAACAAGAATAAGCAAGAGTCTCTGTAGTAGGTTATAGAGTTCTTTGGGTATATGCCCAAGAGTGGTATGCCTGGATCATGTGGCAGATCTATTTCTAGCATTTTGAGGAACCTCTACACCAATTTTCATAGTGGCTGTACTTATTTGCACTCCCACCAGTAGTAAATGTCTCTGATGGCTATAAGGAAGTTCAATGTATTAAAAAAATACCTTGGGCCTTTCCATTCTTTTGAGAACTATGTTTAGTTTCTATACCCCAATTTTAATTAAGTTGTTTGTTTACCTGGTGTTTAGCTTTTTTCAATTATTTAGATATTCTGGGCACTAATATTCTATCAAATGTATAGCTAGAAAGGGACTTTTTTATAAGCCTCTCAATGATGAAAATGCATAGTAAGTATATCTTTCTATTGAAACATAAAACTAATGGATGGATTAAATGAAATGACTTAATATCATATCTATAAATATATTACATTTAGTAATAACATACACAGATTTAAAACAAATTGAAAAATATTAGTTTAAATCACATAAGTATGCTTCTTTTCATAAAGTGGAATTAAACTAAAAACCAATAACATAAAGACAACTAGAAAATCCCGCAAATATTTAGAAATAATTAATACATTTTCAAAATAGCACATGGGTCAAAGAACCAATGAGAAAATATTTTGAAGGTAATTAAAATGAAGATGTAAATTACCAAAATGTTCAGGTGCAAGGGACACCAGTGCCTGTAGCGAAATGTATAGCATCAAATGCCTCAATTATAAGAGAAGACCTAAATTAATACCTATGCCTCCTCCTTAAAAAACTACTGAAAGAAGAAAAATGTGCACCCAGAGCAAGCAGGAGAAAAATAATAAAAAGCAGGCGAGGTTGAAGTCGAAAACAGAAAAACAGTAGTGAGCATCAATTAAACTGGAAGTTGCATTTGGGGAAAAACAGAATTGAATCACCTCTAGCCAGGCTAACCAGGAAGGAAAGGAGATGCACAGTTGTCCAGTGTAAGACACAAAGGCAGTGTCCTTGGTACTGATGGAGTTGCACAGTTCTCCATTGTTAGAAGTGAATGAACTGCCACTAATACTGACACCATGACATTAAACAGGATACTGAGGACATCATGAAGACTTGGCTGAACTTGGCTGAAATGCACTGTTTTTCAAAAATATAAACTACCAAGCTTAAAAAGAATCGATCATCTAAGTGGGCCCTTACCTATTAAACAGTTGAATTAATAACTAAGCTTCCAAAAAAGGAAACACTTGGCCAAGACAGCCTCATTAAGAAACATTTCCAAAGGCTTAATGAAAATGAGATGCTAAAACTGCACATGCTTTTTCAAAAAATAGAGCAGTGTCCTCTTTATTCTGTAAGGCCAGTATTACCTTTAAACCAAAATCAGATACACACATTACAACAAAGTATGCAGCCAATATTTCTCAGCAATATAGGTGCAAAAAATCTCAAGTAAATACTGGAAATAAAATCTGAAAATCAAAGTAATTAAACCTGGAACAAGTGTAAGTATATAAAGCTGTAACATTCAAACACAAACCACTATAATCTACTACCACAACAGACAAAAATAGAAAACCCACATGAGCATAGCATGTCTGCAGAGAATTTGACAATGTCACACCCATTCATGAAAAAAGCCCTCAGCAAACTCGGAATAGAGGGAGCTCTCTCATCTTGGAAAATCTACGAAAAGACCTGTATGTCTGACAGTCTACTTTAAATTGTATATAAATATTGTAAATACACAAAATATATACAAATTAGGATATATAAAATGATAATGTCATCACTAATGGTGGGATACTGGGTAGCTTCCTCCTAAGATGGCAAACAAAGTAGGGTTATCTTCAATCACCAATCCTATTTTATGTCCCAACATGAGTCAGGAAAAATGACTAATAGTGTACAACGTTCAAAATAAACTTTTATTTCTTCTCAACTGACATGCTTATTAATGTGTGGAATACTAAAAATCTACAAGAAAATTCCCAAATTAATAAGCAAATTTACATGACAGAATACAGGTTAATATATAAAATCAGTTGCTTTCTTGTGTATCAGTCATGAACAGTTTAAATTTTCAGAGGCACAACTAATGAATGAATGCTGTCTGCAATGGTACAACATTATACCTTTATAAAATTAATATGCTATGCATAGTCTGTGGAAATTATAAGATTTTTTTTTCCTTATGCCATCACACTCTGCCTCTTCTTCTGTTCTTGTTTTCAGTTCATGAATATTCCCTCTAGGAAAGACTTCATGAAATTACAGCCCATGCCTACAACCTATTAATGTGTTTTGGACTATGGAGTCCCAGATATGTTTCCACTAAGGAAAAAAAAATAATTGAAATGCATTTAGCTGTACACACAACTTCCTATGCACACAAAAATTTTCTTGTTCCTTAAAAACAAAAAGGCTGATTTCACTAACACAAGAAGTTTTTAAATATAATACTTTTATTGATGTTTTTTATATTTCATACATAATTTCCCAGTTCAATTTAGACATATTCCCCTTTCCCTTCCCCCCACCTCACCACAGTTCATGCATTCTTCCATATATGGAATCTTTCTCTCAGTCTTTTTAAAGTTTTTCTCTGTAGAGGTTTATTGCTTTGGGCAGAATTTAACTATATCAATCCGTTCTTTGACCCAGTCCTTATGTTGTTGTTTTTCCCACCCATTTGTATTGCTACAAAATATGCCTATATAAATACGCATACCAGAATTATGTCCTCTGGGTATAAACTGTATGTTAACCCTAAATATGTTTAGGAATTCACATTTTCCCCTTTAATTTTATAATACTCTAAATTATGAATATATACCTTCCACCCATATATATTAATTACCATGTATGAAAATAAGAAAATAGGGGCGGGAACCTGGGTCGCAGGCCAGATGCCATAGCGCGCCAGGGCAGGTACACAGCTCTATAGCTCTAGGGTGGTCTGGCGGGGGGCAGCTGGAAAAGTGTCTCGCTCTAAACCCGTCTCTGGGGTAACCAGCCCAGAGGTACTGGGGCGCGGGCTAGGTTAGGCGCACAATCCCCCCCCACACACGCCAAGTGAATTGCTAAGAATCCAAGTGGTCTTCCTTTTGGAGAACCTTCAGAACAGAAAGAAAAGACTAACTTAGGCTTCCAACATCCAATATATACACAAAATTGAAAACCTGAAACCTAGGCAAGTCAATACACCATAAAAATAAAAAAAATAAATTAAATTAAAAAAAGGAGGAGGAAAGGGGGAAAAAAAAGCATCAGAAGGAGCCAAGCACAACCATCCGCTAATATAGTGA
>VZQC01013137.1:1084702-1123890 GCA_009823505.1 Rhizomys pruinosus
AAAGCATCAATAAAAATTAAATTAAAAAAAAAGAAAATAAGAAAATAAATGGTAAGATAATTCTAGGTCCCATTAAGAGATTCACATTATTGAACTGAGAAATGATGCATGAAATACACAAAACACCAGTAAAAATATTTTATTTAAAAAAAAGAGATTCACATCACACAGTTGCTTTGAGATAAAAAGAATTATAACAACATTGCTCAGCTTGCCTTTCAACTGGGGATATGGTGTTAGCATTGACAAATGAGGGAATCCATTCCCCATTTGTTTGTTTGTTTGTTTGTTTGTTTGTGGGGGACTGTGTTACTTCACTTAGCATAATGGCTTTGAGTTCCATCCATTTATGTGCAAAGTTCATGATGTCATCTTTCTTTACCGCTGCATAAAACTCCATTGTGTAGGTGTACCACATTTTTGTTATCCACTCATCAGTTCAGGGGCATTTGGGTTGGTTCCAGCTTTTCACTATTGTGAAGAGAGCTGTAGTAAACATCGATGTGCATGTATCTTTGCAGTAGGATAAGTCTTCTGGGTATATACCCGGGAGTGATATGGCTGGGTCAGGTGGTAGGATGATTTTGAGTCTTTTAAGGGTTCTCCACACTGCTTTCCACAGTGGTTGTACCAGTTTACATTCCCACCAGCAGTGGATGAGTGTTCCCTTTCCCCACAACCTCTCCAGCATTTGGCGTCTTTTGTTTTCTTGATCTTAGCCAGTCTTATCAGAGTGAGATGATATCTTACAGTGGTTTTAATTTGCATTCCCTTAATTATTAAGATGTTTCTCATCTATCTTTACTTCTTCACTGGTAAAGTCTCTGTTCAGATCTTTACTCCATTTTTTGAGTGAGTCATTTGTTTTCTTCTTTGTTTTTTGAGTAGTTTATATATTCTGGATGTTAATGCTCTGTCAGATGTATCACCAGTGAAGATTTCCTCCTGGTCTGTGGGTTTTCTCTTCACTTCTTTGTTTCTTTTGCTGTACAAAAGCTTTTGAATTTGATGAGGTCCCACTTGTCAGCTGTTGACCTTATTTCCTGCCTGGCTGCTGTCTTGCAGAGGACCCAGGTTTGATCCCCAGCACCCACATGGCGGCCGAAAAGCGTCTGAAACTCCAGTTCCAGGAGAACTCCAGTTCCAGGGGAATCCGCGACACCCTCTTCTGACCTCCGCGACATTGCACGACACGGGTGCACAGACCTGCATGCAGACAGTACATTCATACACATACAGAAATAAATAAAATTTAAAAAAAAAAAAGGGCTGGAGAGATGGCCTAGCGGTTAAGAGTGCCGACCGCTCTTGCAGAAGACCCGGGTTCGATCCCCAGCACAATATGAGCGGCCGAGAACCGTCTGAAACTCCCATTCCAGGAAGGAACTCCAGTTTCACAGGGAATTCCGAGACCTTCTTCTGACCCCCGCGGCTTTTGCACGACACGGGTTTGCACAGACTTGCATGCATGTACAGTACCCTATAAATACAGAAAATAAATAAACTAAAAAAAAAAAAAAAAAAGAAAGTCTTTTCCGGCCCTTTATGGGGCGCTGCTTCTGCCATTCCTGCTATGTGTGGGGTGTGTGTGGAATAGTTATTGCCCAGCGGAACTGAGGGGGCCTGGAGCTTGACTGCAGAGGCGATGACGACAGATGACCACGGGGTTGGGGGAAGCCAGCGTGCCAGAGACTCCCGCGCAGCGCCAGCTTGCCCCTCCAGTCCCTCTCCACCGCGAAGGTCTGTCATGGCTGTCTCTAGAAGGTGAGCTGTGGGAGCTGCAAGCTGAACTAGACACATGATTTCATAAAACTCCACTTTTACTTCAGTGATTGACAGGATGTTGTAGCTTTGCCAAAGATTCAGAAGCTAAGCAGAAATGAGCTTAACATCCTGGTTTTTGGTGAGCAGTGGAGGCACTCGCCACAGGCTGCCAGGAGAAATGATTTTTGTTGGAAGATGACTGTGAGCTCATGTTGCAGTCTCGTAGTGTGGATAAGCAGCATGCTGAAATTATGATACGTCTGTGGATGAACATTTGGTGAAAGATTTAGGCAGCCTAAATGGGACTTTTGGGAATGATGTAAGGATTCCAGAGCAGACTTACATTCCTTTGAAACTTGAAGATAAGCTGAGATTTGGATATGATATCCTTATATCGTTATTTACTTTGGTACAAATTCTTGTGACACGTAAAAATTCACGACACAGATAACTCTAGAAATTTATGATTGTTGGATGCCTTCTATTAAGTATTACATATTTAAAAGTTTTTGTTGTTATTATTTTGTATCAGTTACTGTGTCTCTTCCTAAGAGTAATCCTGGAAAAACTGATACTCTCTGCTCTGGTTTTTCCTTTCTCTGCATCACTGCTGCATATATAACTTGGGCGTCAGAGAACAGAATTGAGAAGATACTGGACGTCTTTATTGTCTAGCCCAGGTCTTCTTTCCAAGTGGGTTCTGAGTACACAAATCAGTCTCTTGGGAGGGATATAAGAAATTAACTCTGCCTTTCCTCCATGTTACAGTGCTTATTTAATTCAGACTCAGTATATTATGTCCTCTGAGACAAAAAAAAAAAAAGTCTTTTCGTCTAGAGTGTTACACATCTACATAATCTACATACTGCTTTGTCTACTGATCAGGCTTAACCTGTTCTCGGAAGTTAATTATGGCAACAGCTCAGTCGGTAGTCTGGGCCAATGATCAGCACCTGATACATTCTCAGAAGCAGAAGATGATCATGTATAAATCCCCATTTTTCTCTGAGTAAACGAGTTTGCAGGAGCTCATAATTTCCCTGCTTTTAACTGGAAAAGTTTACTACATCTGGCGTCCAATGTGATCTGTTTCCCCCACCACCACCACCACCCTCCCGCCCTCCCACATTTGTGAGACATCTGCAGTTCTGGTGAGTAGACCCCTCTTTGTTTTATGTGCCATGAGAAAGTGAGCTTGTGTCCCCCCCCCCTTCCCTTCACTTTCAATTCAATTCAATTCAATTCGCTTATGGTCCTCTTTGTTTATTTCTGTGGAGGTTCATACCACTGCGCCATGCCAAATAGCACCAGCAGCTCCACCTTTTGGTTCATCCAGGTGAGTCTGCATAAGAGCTGATCCACTCAGGACTCAGAATCAGGCCCTCTGTATATAAAGAGAGGCCACTCTGGAGACACCATGTGGACATAAGGCCAAGCAAATGACATCCCTTGAAAGTTGGATCGAATGAAGAGAACTCCCCCCTGCTCCCAAAGATTGGTACACCCTGCTTAAGGCAGTCCTTGATCCTGCAACATTCCTTCAATGGAAGGTGTCTATGACGACATGGCAGAAGGTCAGGCCTGCACTAACATACATTATAACATCCCCATAACCTTGGACATGCTTATCAGTCATGGTAGCTTTACTGACCCTGTGAGCCAATCTCTTATTGGTATCCCTCAATATTTTTAACAAATTAAAGACATGGCCCTACAAAGCCTTAAGTTCTGCACTCCACAAAACCTGCCTGTTACTTCCACAATTTGGTTCAACATGCAGATGAACATTTTTCTGATTTTTTTCATCAGGGTCACCATGGCTGTCTATCGCTGCACACCCCCTGGCCCCACTAGAGATGCCCTGATCAAAGAACTTGCCTGGGAAGGCATGAATTCTCATACCTGCAACGCTATTGCGTCAGTACATAATGAAGACCATAAATGGGTCATTGCCACCCATAGTCTTAACCCTGCCTCAGCTCCTTTTGAGGCACTCATTGCCTCTTTACAAGCTTCTTCCCATAACAAACACACTCTCTGTCTGTTGGGGATGTGGCAGGAAGGGTCACTTTATGCGATCTTGCCCAAATCCCTTCACCAAACCCAAGACTCCTTTCCCCAGAAAAGTCTTCTGTTGGGCCAAAGATTGCAAGTTGGCTCCTATTACATCCAACAAACAGCCCTACCATATGTCAGAATTGTGTGGCCTCCACCTTCCACATTTTACCCTCTTCCTGTAAATACATTACATGGACAAAATCCTCCTGGCCCCGTCCCAGGGTCTTTCTCTTCTTTAGGAATTTCTGTGACTACGGCTTCTGCAGTAATTAACAGAGAGACCACCCCAGCAGCATCCAGTAAGGGAGTTCTTACAACCTTTGTTTGATCAATGATTCCCTTTTCTACCATGTTCACAAAATCTCCAAGCACAGCATCATATCCAACTTCTGAGGAACTTTGCAGAATTTTCTTAACTATCAAAGAGCCTTCAACACCTGCAGGAATTTCCAGTGCTCTTTTAATAATTTCTATACCAATTTTCTGATCTTCAATGGCAGATTTTATTGAGTCCAACCAAGCCTGGGATGCAATGAAGCAGAGCACAACCCCCTCCTACAACAATGCCTTCTTCAGCAGCTGCTCTTGTAGCATTGAGGGCATCTGTCACTCTGACTTTCTTCTCATTCACTTCAACATCACTGGTCCCTCCAGCTTTCAACACAGCTACTCCATCTGATAGCTTTTCCAGCCATTCATTCAGTCTTTCCCTTCATATTCACTAGTTGTGAGGTCTAGTTGCTCAGTGATTTCTTGAACATGCTTTCCAATTTGAGCTTTGTCACCTTTTCCTTTCAAAAGCATGGCAACATTTTTGGTGACAATGACCTCTCCAATTTTTCCTAAGTCATGGACTTGAACATCTTCAAGGTTTAGATTCAACCCCTCTTCTCCAAATACCACACCACCAGTAGCAATAGCGATAAAAGTTAGCTGTTCTTCCTATTCTTTTCAAACCCCGGAGCTTTGACTGCTACCACCTGAAGACCAACTTTTAGCCTATTCAAAACCAGTGTACTTAGAGCTTCTCCATCAACACCTTCAACAATTATGACCAAGGGCTTCTGATGAGCATTGGCAGTTTCAAGAGCAGGAATGATAGACTGGACACTAGAAATTTTCTTTTCACTCAACAGAACATAGGCATCTTGGAATTCACATTTTTTGACCTTTCAATGTGTTAATAAAATATGGAGAAATATATCCTTGATCAAGTTTCATGCCTTTAATAATTTCTAATTCACACCCTTTCTTCCAACATTTTTCATTGCTTCAGAAATGATGTTTCCAATTTCTTTGTCTCTGCAGAAATTGTAGCAACCTGAACAATTTCTTCAAGAGTTGTCACAGATTTAGACTGCTTTTTAAGTTCAGCAATTACAGCTTCAGCAGCTAGCATCACACCTCTCCTGATTTCCACTGGGTTAGCACCTTTGCTAATCTTCTCAAAGCACTCCTTGGCAATACAGTGAGCCAGGATAGTATCAGTGTGACCCCCTATTAACACAAGGCTGAGGCCTTGTTTGTATCTTTGCAGAATGTTCTGGGAAGTCACTGTGGGAACCCTCAAAAAACATTTGACCCTCTTTGGACATGGACATGGACTAGAGCAGCCATGGTTTGTTACAGGAGAAGAAGGGATTCCTCCAGGAAGCCTCTATGTTGCCCTCGAAAAACGTTTGAGAAAAAGGGAATCCAACCTTTTCATGCTTTATGTTTATGGTGATTGTCTTTCTGTGTGTCTAAGATTCATGTAGTCATGTTCTTCATGCATCTCAGTTTTTACATGTAAGGTGTGTCTAGTGTCCTCTTGATCTAAGTCTTTGTGTGTGTTTGTCAGTCATTGTAATTTTCTCATGTTGGCTCTGTCAAACAAAGTGGCCACTTCAAGTTTCCATCCTTTATGTGCACATAATTATTCATTTTGGCATGCCAGACTACATATGTTCATGCAAACTTTAAAATATGGATATATAAAAATGTATTTATAGGCCCAAAATTTGAATACCATACATATCTTTTTATCAAATGTTTACTACTAGTTTTGTGCACTCAAGTAAAGTCCTAGGCAGTTGAATATAGGACCAGTCTATTTAAATGATTTTTTGTTATCTAAGTCTGGTCCAAGATGTGGGCTATCCTTGACCCCTTGCCCCTTGTCACTTGGAGCCTTCTGGGCCTCCTATGCCCCTTCAGCAAATCCTGCCAGTGTGCGCCACCACCACCACCACCACCAGCGCCTGTCTTCTTCTGAGGTGCCTGCTCCATTTTTACCTGAGGCTAGTAACGAGTTATTGAGACCATGGCCCTCTGCCATTTATGACTCTTGGGGATAAATCCCTATGCCTCTACTCCCACCCAGACAAACTGTTCCTAGCTTCTTCCCTCGGTGGCTGGTTAGCCAATGACAGGCAAGATCCTGCTAATCAGGACAACCTAAGACATGCACAGTCAAATGTCAGAATGCTAGAGGTGGGGTCAACAATGTCTGAGTTATGCACACAGGCTCCCACTATGTTTGTCACTCTTTTTAAAAGCAAAGAGGTGGAAATATGTAGAGTGTTATGTGTCTACATACCCCTTCATCTACAAAAGAAATCAAAAGAGACAAAGAGGGCCATTACATTTTTATTAAAGGAACAATTGATGATGAAGATCTCACAATTATGAATATATACGCACCAAACGCCGGTGCACCAAACTTAATAAAGACAATTCTTCAGGATCTCAAGGCACAGATTAACCCCAGCACACTAATTGTAGGGGACTTTAATACCCCATTAAGTCCACTAGACAGATCAACAGGACAAAGGATAAACAGAGAGATATCTGAACTAAATGACACAATACACCAAATGGACCTCACAGACATCTATCGAATATTTTACCCAAACAACAGAGAATACACTTTCTACTCAGCACTTCATGGAACATTCTCCAAAATAGACTATATATATATATATATATATATATATAGAGAGAGAGAGAGAGAGAGAGAGAGAGAGAGAAACTCAACAAATATAAAAAGATTGAAATAATCTCATGCATTCTATCAGACCACAGTGCAATAAAACTCAATATCAACACCAGAATAAACCCTACAACCTACAAGAACACATGGAGACTAAGCAACACTCTCCTGAATAATGAATGGATCAAGGAATAAAGAAAGAAAGAAATAAACACATTCCTGGAACTGAATGACAATGATAAAACAACACAGCAAAATCTATGGGACACTTTAAAAGCAGTCCTAAGAGGGAAGTTTATAGCTCTAAGTGCCTACATTAAAAAAACAGAAAGAGCACAAGTGAATGATCTAACACTGCAGCTAAAAATACTTGAGAAACAACAACAAATGAACCCTAAATGGAGCAGACAAGAAGAAATAACAAAAATCAGAGCAGAGATCAATGAAATAGAAACAAAGAAAACCATACAAAAAAATCAATGAATCCAAAAGTTGGTTCTTTGAGAGAATAAACAAGATAGACAGACCTCTAGCCCAGTTAACCAAAAGAAAGAGGGAACAACTCCAATCATAGAACTGTGATGAAAGGAGAAAATTCACAACAGACAATGAAAAGATCCAGAAAATAATACGGGGAATACTTCAAAACTTATACCTACTAAGTTTAGAAACCTAGAACGAAAATGGTATGAATATCTGAAATCCTGGGAATCACCAAATCTCCAACCAAGAAGAGATGATAACAGCCTAAATAAGACCAATAATAACATGAAGAAATTGAAGATGTAATAATAGCCTCCCAACCAAAAAATTGCCCAGTCCCAGATGGTTTCACCGGCAGAATTCTATATAAATTATTTGAAAGACTTACAACCATTACATTCAATTGTTTAGAAAGGATTACAAAACAGGGAGTCTCCCAGATGCCTTCTTATAAGCCAGTCATCACCGCTTTACCAAAACTCAGTGTAAGATACAACAAAATGAGGAACTATAGAACCATCTCCCTAATGAACACAGATGCCAAAATTCTAAAAACATACTGGCAAATCACATCAGACAATCCACATCAAGAAGATTATCCATCATAACCAAGTTTGATTCATACCAGAGATGCAGGGATGGTTCAAACACATGGAAAATCAATAACATCAACAACATATAAATGACTGAAAGGAAAAAAAAACCACACCATCATCTCATTGACACGGAGAAAGCCTTTGACAAAATCCAGCATCCCTTCATGTTTAAAAGTCCTAGAGGGAATTGGACGGAGGTTCATTCCTCAATGTAATCAAAGCCTATGTACAGGAAACCCACAGCCAATATCATCCTAAAGGGGAAACGACAGAAGCGTTCCCCTTAAAGGAAAGCAACTCGGCAAGGCTGCCCCCTGTCACCACTCTTCTTCAATATAGTGTTTGAAACCCTGCAAGAGCAATAAGGCAAGAAGGAATTAAAGGAGTTCTAATCAGAAAAGAGGAAGTCAAACTATCCCTTTTTGCTGATATATGATTGTCTACCTAAGGGATGCTAAAACTCCACAGAAAACTCCTAGAAATGATTAGAGCTTTGGTAAAGTGGCAGGATACAAAATAAATCTAGAAAAAGTAAGCCTTTAATATATTAACAACAAGGAATTGAAGGAATTCAAGGAGACCTTCCCACTCACAATAGCCTACAAAACAATAAAATACCTAGGAACAAAACCTAACCAAAATACACCAAGGATCTCAAAACCAAAAACTTAAACCCCTGAAAAAGGAAATTGAAGGAAGACATCAGAGTATGGACAAACCTCCCATGTCATGGATTGGGAAATAAATATAGTAAAAATGTCCATCCTAACCCAAACTAGTGTACAGATTAATGCAATCCCAATCAAATCCCCAAGAGTTTTCTTCACAGGCTTGGAAAAAAAAATCCTCCATTTCATTTGGAAAAAACAAAGACCCCGAATAGCCAAAGCAACCCTGAAAACAAAAAGAGCAATACAGGGGGGATCGCTAATAACCAACATCAAACTATACTACAGGGCTATTAGTCATTAAAAACAGCCTGATACTGGCAGACAAAACAGACCAGTTGACCAATGGAAATAAACTGAAGAACCAAACCTGAGCTCAAACAATTTCAGCCAACTCATATTATGACAAGGGGGCCAAAAGACCATGGGGGAAAAACAGCATCTTCAGTAAGTGGTTGGCAAAACTGTATCACCACTTGAGAATAAGAATTAAACCCCTACCTCTCACACCTGTAAAAAAGTCAACTCCTGGGCTGGAGAGATGGTCCTAGCGGTTAAGAGCGCCGGGACCGCTCTTAACAGAGGACCCGGGTTCGATCCCCAGCACCCACATGGCGGCCGAGGACCGTCTGAAACTCCCAATTCCAGGAGAACTCCAGTTCCAGGGGAATCCCCGCACCCCCCTGACCTCCGCAGCTTGCACGACATGGGTGCACAGACCTGCATGCAGGACAGTACATTCATACACATACAGAAATAAATAAAATTTAAAAAAAAAAAAAAGTCAACTCCAGATGGATCAAAGACCTCAACGTGAAACCCCAAACTCTGGAGTATGATAGAAGAGAAACTGGGCAGCAGACTAACAAGACATAGGGTAGGAAAAGACTTCCTAAATCAGACAGCACTGCACAAGAAATAAGATCGACAATTGACAAATGGGACCTCAATTACCAAAAGTTTCTGTACACCAAAAGAAAACAATAAAGGAAGTGAAGAGAAAACCCACAAGTGGGAGCAAACCTTCACTGCATATACACTGACAAAGCATTAATTTCCATGAGTATACAAGCTACTCAAAAAAACAAAGAAGAAAGAAAACAAACTGAATCACTCAAAAGATGGAGCAACGATCTGAATAGAGACTTCACAGAGGAGGAATTAGAGATGGCCGAGAAACATCTTAAGAAGTGTTCAACATTGCTAATAATGTAAGGAATGCAAAATTAAAAACACTCTGAGATTTCATCTTACTCCAATAAGACTGGCTAGGATCAGGAACACCGAATGATACCAAGTGCTGGAGAGGTTGTGGGGAAAGGGGAACCTCATCCATGCTGGTGAGAATGTAAAAATTACAGCCACTATGGAAAGCAATGTGGAGAACCCTTAGAAGACTCAAAATGAGCCTTCCATTTTAACCCAGTCATACCACTCCTGGGTATATACCCACAAGAGTCATCTTACTGCAGAGTATACATGCACAAGCTATGTTTATTGCAGCTCGTTCACAATAGCAAAAACCTGGAACCACCCAGTGTCCCTCAACTGATGATGGACAAGAAAATGTGTACAGAGGAAGGAAAAGTACAGTGTAACAATGGAGTTCTATGCTGCAGTAAAGAGGGACAACATCATGAACTTGCAGTAATGGATGGAGCTAGAAAACCTTATGTTAAGTGAAGTAAACCAGTCCCAGAAAATCAAACGCAACATAGGTGGTATCCCTCATATGTGGATGCTAGTGCCAATAGCCCGAGATATAAATTTTCTCATGGAGAGGGATGCATAGTAAAAGACAACAGAAAGACTGCATCAGAAAACTGGACTGAAAGGTGAATTGGAAGGGAGGGAGGGGCGGGGAGGGGAGACACGGGTTAATATCATATAATGCCATATTTAATTGAGTGGAGTTCAACACGTATCCAGTTTTGCCAGACACTGTTATACAGGTTACATGGTGGCTAGGACTCAGTAAAAGAAATATGTGTATATTAAACAACATTGGTTTACAGGCTCTGATAAAAACGGTAATGCATCTGAGTTAAATGGAGATATAATTGCTGTTGTCCATGTTTGTTCTACATAAATCTGTATAACAATAACTTTGGGATTGGAACATACAAATGTTCTCTATAATTTTTCTGTTGTATGGCGACCCTCGTAGCATTCTCTTTCTTTTTTTTATTTATTTATTTATTTATTTTAACAAATTAGACCCGTGTTCCCGCCCATTCCCCCACCCGCCAGAACTCATGCATTCTGCCAAACATGCTTTCATCTCTTAGTCATTTCTCCATATTGTCCATGGGGAAGTTGACTGTTTTTGAGCAGAAGTTCACTGTTTCAGTCAGTTTTTTTTTTTTTTTTTGTTGTGTTGGTTTTCCAAAATGCATTACGCCCCAACTGCTTTGTACAAAAGCTCAGGGGGGCCCTACACACAGAAATATTTACAACTGGGTTATTGACATCCACAGATGAGGGATACCATTCGTCGTTTGTTTTTTCTGGGACTGTGTTTATTCACTCAGCATGATGTCCTCTAGCTCCAGCCATTTTCCTGCAAAACTCGTGATGTCATCAATAGAAGTGACTTACCAAAAAAAAAAAAAATAAGTTTGCTCCCAAGTTAAATCACATACAGTCACCCAAAACAGCATGGGTGAATTTATTGAAATCTGTGCCTTGATTCCACCTATAGGTATGTATAATACGATGCCTACTGGAGACTCATGGGTCAAAAAAACCCCCCCCAAAAAAAAAAGAAAAAAAATTGAGGGGATACAGTATAGAAATGAAACTTTTCTGTCAAAAACCTTGCAATTCAAATCTTAAAACTAACTACGGGAACAGATTTGTATGTTCCAACAGGTCAAAATAGCACCAACTTAACGGCTGAGAAAGAAAAGATACAGCTTTGCATCGAGTGGGATGTACCAGAAAGTGCCAACAGAAAGGTTGCCAGTCCGAACATTGAAAGGAAAAAAGCCTCAGATTGCTGCAAACATCAAACCCTTGTGGATCCTACTTGTAACAACTATGTATAAGAGCCCATAATGAAACTACCTTGCTAGGAGCCACAAAGGTTTTAATAAGAGAGACTTTTCTTACCTACCCCCCCCATAGAACAAGGAGAAATATGATGATAATGATTGTCATTCTCCAACTGTAAATTGGAGACAAAGTATAGAGGTAATCTCTTAAAAACCGGTAAAACTGCCTCTTGAATTGACATAATAGGACATAGGAACTGTGAAAAGGATTATTCTCTATTCAGAACCAAATATATCTAAAGTCTCCTTAAGCTACTAGCACTTAAGCAAAAATATATTAATGCAGGAGACTCTGACGTCAACAATGGATTATTCTACCAAGGGATGTTGGCCAGGGGATCCACAAGCCCCCCCAAAAGGTAAAGGCTCCTTGCCTCTAAACTGGGATACCTGCAATAAGAGAGGCGATAAGACCCTGCTGTCAAAGCCTGAGTTACATGGGAATACATGTATTGAGACCACACATAGCAGTGTACAGATGGTCTCTGGAATACCAGAGAGGGTTACCAAAGGCCACTATACCAATAAAGCAAATATGGGTCTCCTTGAGTCAAGCAAGACTCCTCCATCAGCACCAGCTAACCTCACCTGCCTGGAAAATGACTGTGCAGCAGAGTCAGCCATAGAGCCTGTATATCCCAAATCTAATTGGCTATTGGCTCTCTCCTTGGAGGAATGAACCCACAGAGGAGCCACAAGTTTGCACCCTAATGATCAGGAGATGTTATAAGCCACAGTAAGGACCTCTATTTATAGAGAAAAGTTTAATTGGATTAACATACCATCCAAACATCTTGTGTCTCTACCAAAGTAACCATATGATAACAATTAATGTTTAAATACCTATATATCTAATTGCTTGTACTTGATTAGTAGATCGAAAGGTTATTCCTGGACAAACTGTCAGCCCATGAAAGAAAAACAGCCCAAGGGACCAGAGTCCAAGACAACAGCTACAGAGAAAGATAGACTGTTTTGCTTCTCATCCACCCTGTGCCCCTTGCTAAGCCTAGGGAAAAAAACTGACGGAAGAGGGGGTGGGTAGATGTAAGGGCTGTGATTGGGGTGAACGGTGAACCTACAGCAATATAGCCTGGACACTCATTTGATCAAACTTGATTGAACATACAAGCCCCCTGCTGGTATGGTGGGACAAGGGGCTGTGTGGGTTTGGGAACAACTGCTTGCAAATTGGTTTTACATGAAGGATGCTTGTACTCATAAATTATCACCTATTGCTAAAAAATGGGAAAAAAACTGAGAGAAAGATGCAGGACAGTTATGGCAGAATGCATGATCTGGGATGGGGGTGGGGTGGGATGGGGGGAAGTCAGGGGAAAATATGCCTAACTAAGTTGAAAAATGATGTAATGAAATACCAAAGCATCAAAAAAAAAAAATAAAAAAAAAAAAAAAAAAGAAATGATACTGATTTTTCTAGGTTAATTTTGTATCCTTCCACTTTACTGAAACTCTTAATCATTTCTAGGAGTTTTCCGGTGGATTTTTTTATCATCCCTTAGGTAAACTATCATATCATCTGCTAAAAATCATAGTTTCCTTACTCTTTTCCAATTAGTACTCTTTTAATTTCCCTTTCTTGCCTTATTGCCCTAGCTAACATTTCAAGTACTATATTGAAGAGGAGTGGCAATACGGGGCAGCCTTGCCAGTTTCCTGTGATTAAGGGGAATGCTTCCAACTTTTCTCCATTTAGGATGCTGTTGGCTGTGGGTTTGTTGTATATGGCTTTGATTATATTTAGGAATGTTCCCTTCTGTCCAGTGCCCTCTAGAACTTTAAACATGAAGGATGCTGAATCTTGTCAAAGGCTTTCTCTGCATCAATTGAGATGATTGTGTGATTTTTGTTTTCAGTCCATTTGTGTGTTTTATTATATTTATTTATTTATGTACGTTGAACCATCCCTGCATCTCTGGTATGAATCCAACTTGATCATGATGGATGATCTTTTTGATGTGTGTCTGTATGTGATTTGTAAGTATTTTGTTGAGAATTTTTGCATTTATGTTCATTAACGAGATGGTTCTATAGTTTTCATTTTTGGTTGTGTCTTTGCCTGGTTTTGGTATAAAGTGATGCTGGCTTCATAGAAGGAAATTGGGAGATTTCCCTCTGTTTGTATCCTTCTGAAAAGTTTGAGTAGTAAAGGTTGTAAGACCTCTTTAAACATTTTATAGAATTCTCCTCTGAAACCATCTGGGCCTGGGTTTTTTTTATTTGGGATTATTTTTTTATTACAGCTTCAATTTCCTCAAATGTTATGGATCTGTTTAAACTGTCAATCTCTTCTTGGCTAAGCTTTGATGATTCCCAGAATTTCAGATATTAATCCATACTTATCCATATTTATCCATAGATTTTCAAACTTAGTAGAGTATAGGTTTTTGAAGTATTCTTGTATGGTTGTCTGTATCTTTTCTTTATCTGTTGTGATATTTCCCTTTTTATCATGAATACTATTAATTTGAAGTTGCTTTTTCTTTCCTTTCGTTAACTGGGCTAGAGGTCTGTCTATCTTGTTTATCTTTTTAAAGAACCAGCTTTTGGATTCATTGATTTTTTTGTATTGTTTTCTTTGTTTTTATTTTATTGATTTCTGCTCTTATTTTTGTGATTTCTTCTTGTCTATTGGGTTTAGGGTCCATTTGTTTTTGTCTCTCAAGTGTTTTTAGCTTCAGTGTTAGATCATTTATTTGTCCCCTTTCTGGTTTTTTTGTTTGTTTGTTGTTTGTTTAATGTGGGCACTTAAGACTATAAATTTCCCTGTTAGGATTGTTTTAAAATATCCCATAGGTTTTGTTGTGTTGTATTGTCTTTTTCATTTAGTTCCATGAATCCTTTTATTTCATTCTTTATTTCTTCCCTGACCCATTCATTATTCAGGATTGTGTTGTTTAGTCTCCATGTGTTCTTGTAGCTAGTCGGGCTTATTATGATGGTAATATTGAACTTTATTGCACTGTAGTCTGATAGAATGCATGAAATAATTTCAATCCTTTTGTATTTGTTGACATTTCTTTTGTATCCCAGTATATGGTCAATTTTGGAGAATGTTCCATGGGGCGCTAAGTAGAAAGTATATTCTCTGGTGTTTTGTGGGAATATTCTGTAGATGTCTGTGAGGTCAATTTATTGTATTGTATTGTTCAGTTCCAGTTTCTCTCTATTTTTTGTCCAGTTGATCTATGCAAGGGGCTCAGTGGGGTACTGAAGACCCTCATTATTAGTGTGCTGGGATTAATCTGTGTCTTGAGGACCTGCCGAATTGTGTTTATATTGTTGGGTGCACCAGAGTTTGGTGCATAAACATTTAGGATTGTGAAGTCTTCCTGGTTAATTGTTCCTTTGATAAGGATGTAATGGCCCTCTTTGTCTCTTCTGATTGACTTTACTCCGAGGTCTACATTTGTCTGATATAAGAATAGCAACTCCTGCTTGTTTTTTGGTAACCGTTTGCTTGGAATATTTTTTCCATCCTTTCACTTTAAATTGGTGTCTGTCCTTGAGGGTGAGATGGGTTTCTTGTAGACAGCATATAGATGGATTCTGTTTCATAATCCATTCTCCCAGTCTATGTCTTTTGATTGGGGAGTTTAGATCATTATCATTTAAGGTTATTATTGAGAGATGTGTGTTGCTTCCTTTCAACTTATTTTTTGTTTACATTCTTGGTCTAGGTTTGTATTTATGCTGTTATGCTTTTATTAGTTTCTCTCTTTAGTTGGTTGGGGATAGTTGCTCCTTTACTTTGTTCTTTGAATTGCTTTGAGTATTTTTTGAAGTGTTGTTTTTTTAATGTATTCTTTCATTTTGTTTATGTTATGAATTATTTTTCTTTCTCCTTCAACTATAATTGACATTTTTACTGGCTATAGTTGTCTCGGTTGGCATCTAAAGTCATTTAGCACTGGGAATATTTTGGTCTACGTTCTTCTGGCTTTCATAGTTTTCACTGAGAAGTCCACTGATTCTGATGGGTTCCCCTTATATGTAATTTGTTGTTTCTCTTGTAGCTTTCAGTATTTTGTCTTTGATTTGAGCATCTAGCATTTTAACTATGATATGGCATGGGGAATTTATTTTCAGATCTTGTCTATTTGGTGTTCTATGTACTTCTTGTATATGTATGGGTTTGTCTTTTTTCAGTTTGGGGAATTTTTTTCCTATTATCCTGTTGAATGAAGATCTGATCAATTCTTTTGTCTTGGGATTCTTCTCCTTCCTTTATCCCTATGATATGGAGATTTGGTCTTTTCATACTCTCCCACATCTCCTGGCTATTCCACTCTTCGGTTTTGTTTTGTTTTTTTTTTTTTTTTTTTTTTTCTTTATTTTTATAATCTTCAGTTGAGCATTTTAGTTGCCTGGTCTTCTATTTTCTGCTTCACCCATTCTGCTTCTGAGGCTTTCTCACATTCTTTCCTATTGACTGGATGAGTGTTCCATTTCCTTTTTCACTTCTTCCTGTGATTTCTTTAGTGTGTCCACTTCCTTTTGGAGATTGTCATTCTCTACTTGTAGTTCCTTGCTTCACTGGTCAGTTTCTTTTTCATTTCAGCATGGGATCATTTCAGTGTTTCCACTTCCTTCTAGAATGTGTCATTCTCTCTCTAGTTCTTTTCAGAGTTTGTGTTTCTCTTCCTCTAGTTCTTTTTGGAGTTTGTCATTCTTTCCCACTAGTTCTTTCTGGAGTTTATCATTCTTTCCTCCTAGATCATTCCTGAGTTTTTCATTCTCTTCCCTTTGTTCTGTCATTTGTTCTTTATATTCTTTGATTTCTTTGAATATGTCTATGACTGTTCTTCTAAGGTCCATGTCTTGGTTTCCTTCCAGGGAGATTTCATTGTAGGGATCCTCTATAGGACTTATTGAGTTTGGTGTGGATTTGTTATGAGCTTTTCCCCTGTTGTTATTTTTTCATTGTAGCTTTGACATATGGGTTTATTTTTTAGTTTGGATTCTGGTGCTAATTTCAAATGTTAATATGGAGGATCGGTTGGTCACTTACTGTGCTTCCTGCCATTCAGTTCCTGTAGGTTGTCTGTGCAGCCTAGAATCACTAACACTGAGCCCACTGTATATCTGCACAGAAACTCCACCAGCTTACAGGATCCTCTGCACCACTAGTGTGTCCTGGCCTCCTAGGTGTCTTGCTGAGGGTGGCTGGGGGACTCTGTCCACAATGATTATTCAGGAAGGAGGAGGAGCATGGAGTCCTCCCTAGTCCCTGAGCCTCAGGCCTCTGGCACTGGCCCTGGTTGTCCATACCTTCCTGGCCCACCTGGTATTCCACAATAACTTTTTAAAGCATATTTTCTTTATCCTAATATATTAATTTTAATTTAATTTTATTTATTTTTGAATTTGTGAGTGGTGTATATATTTAGGTTACACGAAATGGCATCTTAAGATAGTGTACAATTGGAATAATAAAGTCAGGCCAATTATGTACATACATCCTTGTCTGTGCCAAAGAACACTTTAAATTTCTTGGCAACATTTTTATTTATTTATTTATTTATTTATTTATTTATTTATTTATTTATTTATTTATTTGTATGAATGTCCTGTCTGCATGTAGGTTTGCGCACCCGTGTCATGCAATGCCACGGAGGTCAGAAGAGGGTCTTGGATTCCCCTGGAACTGGAGTTCTCCTGGAACTGGAGTTTCAGATGGTTCTCAGTCGCCATGTGGGTGCTGGGGATCGAACCCGGGTCCTCTGCAAGAGCAGTCGGCACTCTTAATCGCTAGGCCATCTCTCCGGTAACATTTTTTAAATGGTAGGATAATTCTAGAGCCTGTTAAGAGATTCACAATATAAGAGCACAGTTGTTTTCAGATCATGAGGAATATAGCATTAACATTGCTCAGTTTGCCATACAACTACTTGGTGTTACCATCCACAGATGAGGGATACCATTTTTTTGTTTTTTCTGGGTCTGTGTTACTTCACTTAACATAATATCTTCTAGTTCCATCCATTTACCTGCAAAGTTCATGATGTCATCTTTCTTTACTGCTGCATAGAACTCCATTGTGTAGATGTACCACATTTTCTCTCTCCACTCGTCAGTTGAGGGGCACTTGGATTGGTTCCAGCTCTTTCCTATTTTGAAGAGAGCTGCAATAAACATGGATGTGCATGTATCTTTGCAGTAGGATGAGTCTTCTTGAGATATACCCAGGAGTGGTATGACTGGGTCAGGTGGTAAGCTCATTTTGAGTCTTTTAAGGATTCTCCACACTGCTTTCCATAGTGTTTGTACAAGTTTACATTCCCACAGCAATGGATGAGTGTTCCCCTTTCCCCACAACCTCTCTAGCATTTGGTATCATTTGTTTTCTTGACCCTACCAGTCTTATTGGGGTGAGATGATATCTTAAAGTGGTTTTAATTTGCATTTCCTTAATTATTAGCGATGTTGAACACTTTTTAAGATGTTTCTCAGCCATCTCTAATTCCCAATTTGTGAAGTCTCTGTTCAGATCTTTACTCCATCTTTTGAGTGATTCATTTGTTATCATCTTTGTTTTTTCAGTAGTTTATATATTCTGGAAGTTAATGCTGTGTCAGATGTATCAGTGGTGAAGGTTTCCTCCCAGTCTGTGGATTTTCTCTTTACTTTCCTGAATGTTTCTTTCATTGTACAGAAGCTTTTGAGTCTAATGTGGTCCCACTTGTCAATTGTCAACCTTATTTCCTGTGAAGCTCCTGGCTGATTTAGAAAGTCTTAAGGCCTAGGTCTTGTAGGTTGCTTCCAACCCTTTCTTCTATCACCTTCAGAGTTTTGGGTTTCTTTGAGGTCTTTGATCCATTTGGAGTTGATTTCTATACAGAGGTAGGGGTTTAATTTTATTCTTCTGCAACTGGTGATACACTTTTGCTTGGCAACATTTTTTGAACTAGGATATTCTCTACATAGCTCAGGCTGCCCTGGAATTCACTGTGTGCTCTATGATGGACTCAAACTCAGAATCCTCTAGCTTTTACCTATGATACAAATGCAGGCATCACAATCTTACACTACTACACCAAATAGATTTTCTGAGTATTCAGGACCATTTTCAATATATTTTTATGAGTTATACTCAACACATTGCCCAATAGAACTCTTGAAGTTATTCTTCGTGTCTAATGAAAATTTTGTATTGACTAACATCTCCTTAACTCACATCTACTTCTTCCCTTGTAACCAGTACCCTACCCTTTGATTCGTTGAGTTTAACATTTTTTTATTATTTTTTATTTTATGTGTATTACCTGGATTTATGTAAGTGTACCCATGTCATCCAATGCCCACAAAGGTCAGAAAAAGGTGTTGGGATCCCCTGGAACTGGAGTTATGAATGATTATTAGCCTCCATGTGAGTGCTGGGAATCAAACCCAGGTTCTCTCCAAGAACAGCCAATACTCTAGTGCTCTTAACTGCTGAACCATCTCTCCAGCCCAAGTTTAACATTTTTAAGTGTGTGTGTACCCCATGGAGGCCAGAAAAGGTCATTGTGAGCCCATTAGATGTGGGTGCTGGGAACCCTATTCAGGTGCTCTGGAAGAGCAGCAAACCCCTTAATTGTTGAAACAACGTCCAGCTCTGAGTTGAACATTTTAAAAATCCGTTGTTACTTCATGTGGTATTTTCTGCCCAGATTATTTAATATAATGTCTTCCAGATTCACCATTGTTTTATGAATGAGATATTTTCCTTTATATACTGGATCAAAAAACCCTCCTATGGTTTGTAACTATCAGCTTTTCTTTATCTATTGATGGTCGTTTAAGTTGATTCCTAACTTCGCAATTCTGGATCATGCTGACATGAATCTAGGAGTTCAGGTGGCTATTTGACATATGGAGTTCATATCCCTGAATTGAAATTGGTATATCATCTATGTTATGTTTTTAAGTATTTTGATGAATCTCAACAGTACTGTTATACTACTTTTGTACATTCCCAGTAATAGTGTGCAAGGATTCCCTTTTCCTCACACTTTCATCAACACGTGCTTGTGTTATAATTATACTTATATATAACTACCAAATTCTGATAAAACAAATAAGAAAGTTGAGATAAATGGAAGGGTATTCTATATTCATAGACTGTAAAGCTCAATCAACATTGTTCAGGTATTAATATATAACAAACTAAACTATAATTCAATGAAAAGTCAAAATGAAGCATGCCACTGTGTTGATACTGACATACAAAGAAAACATAGGCTTTCTATAGAAATGCAAAAGACCTGAAATAGCCAACACAATGATGAAGGGCTTTCGTGATTCTATTTAAAAATGTATTTTAGAATCAGGCATAGTGGTGTAAAACTCTAATCCCAGCAGTCAGAAGACAGAAGCAAGACAAACAGGAGAAGCTCAAGGGAACCTTGGCTGCATAAGAAGTTGGATGTCCACCATATCTAGGTGAGACCCTGTGCCTACCAAAAATCAACACCAAAAACACCTTACTGTAAAGCTACAACAATCAAACAATTGTAGCACTGACTAAAAGCGAGATTCATAGATCAATGGACAAGTCATTCAGAAATGATTGCACTCCTATTCAAGAGCCATTTGAAACCAGAGCACAGGCAACACAATGGAGGAAAACACTGTCTCTTCAGCAAATGATGCTGAAGAAATTCTGTACGCAGAAACAAAAACAAAACCCTAGGTATGAACCATACACCTTCACCAAAGGAAATCAAAATGGAGTATATAACTACATTATGGGTAAAATACAAAACTATAAGCCTTCAAGAAGAGAACAAGGTGGAAAACCTTTGGGCTTTTGTCTAGTAGTAAGTTACTTGATAAAATAATGAAAATAACAATCCATGAAAGAAAAAATTGGTAAGTTAGACTTTATTAAAATTGTTTCCATTCTGTGGAAGACATTAAAAATGAACAGGTACATTCAACCTATTCAACCTAGGAGAATGCCTTTAATCCCAGCATTTGGGAGGCAGAGAGAGGCAGGTGGATCTCTGAGTTCAAGGCCCACCTAGTCTACATAGCAAGCTTTAGGCCAGCTGGGACTAAAGGGAGGCCCTGTCTCAAAAGACCAAAAAAAAAAAAAATCTGATCAAGGACTTGTATCCAAACTAGACAAAGAATTCTTAAAACTCAACAGTAAGAAACAAGCATTCTTTTTCAAATCAGAGAAAGTATTTTAATAGACATTTCACCAAGAATATACACAGAAGAAAAACTGGCATAACAAAAGATTCTCAGTATCATTTTATTAGAGAAATGCAAACTGAAATACTTACAATATCATAGTATAAAAAAAGCTATTTTATACATCACAGATACCATTACTTCAGCTACACGGCTGAGATCAGGTCAGCGGGGATGTCGTGCTGGTGACTTGATACCTGTACTAGAGTCTGTTCTCAAGGAAAAGATCAGATAAATCTCAAGCAAGAAACAGTCTATAAAACACCTCCCTGGCACAAATCAAGATTGCCAAGGCCACCCAAATCAAGGAGCCTGAGAAGCTTCTTCAGAGCCAAGAGGATTCTGAAGAGACTTGTCAGCTGTGTGAAATGCAGAATCCTAGATAGGATGTTGGAACAAAAATAAAAAGAGCATTAGATAAGAACTAAGGAAATTTGAATAAGGTATTAATCTGAGTAAATGAGAATATATCAATACCATAATTGCAACAGATGGCTCAAACTCATGTTATTAAAAATAAGGGAAATTGGGGGCTGGAGAGATGGCCTAGTGGTTAAGAGCACTGACCGCTCTTACAGAGGACTGGGGTTTGATCCCCAGCACCCACATGGTGGCCGAGAACCGTCTGAAACTCCAATTCCAGGAGAACTCCAGTTCCAGGAGAATTCAACACCCTCTTCTGACCTCCGCGGCATTGCACGACACGGGAGCACAAACTTGCATGCAGACAGTACATTCATACACATACAGAAATAAATAAAATTAAAAAATGTTTAAAAAAAATAAGGGAAATTTTGTCAAGGCACATCTAAGAAGTGTTAGTAGCACCCTTATAATTTTTCAGTAAGTTTACAATTATTGTCTGAAAAGTTTTTGTGGGGCCACCAATACAGTTTAGTGAGTAAAGGCTACTGCCACTAAGCCAGATGACCTGAGTTGGAGCCTGTGGCCCACATGAGGGAAGGAGAGAAACAATTCCCACACAGTTGTCCTCTGACCTCCACACGCAGCCCCTCCCCCAACCATAAAAATAAAGAATTAAATTTTAAAATAAAAATTTTAATTTTGTTAATAATTTTGAATTAAATTTTAATTTTTTAAGATGAAAAGTTCTGAAGTTCTGTTTATATATATATATATATATACACACTTTTTATTGTTATTAAACTTTTTCATACATCATTTGTCAGTCCACTTTAGATGAAGTTCTGTTTTAAAATAATGCTAATATACTTCACAACTGACCACACACTTATAAATGATTCCATTAGTAAATTTTGTGTCTTTACTACAATTATAATTTTAGAATTCTGTTTTTATTAATTTTGATTGAACTTTTGCACATTTCACACATTTCTTAATCAAATTTACACCTATTCCTCCTTTCATGCCCCCACCCCGCCAGAGCTCATGCATTCTGTCATACATGTCTTGCCTCTTTTTCTGTCTTTTTAAATTTTTTGATGCAGAAGTTTACTATTTTGGGCAGAAGTTTACTGTTTCAGTCAGTTCTTTGGACAAGTTTTTGTTGTTGTTGTTGTTGTTACCTTTAATTTTATATCACTCCAAAGTATACATGTATACACTCCACAAATCTACCAAAATTACGATGTCTGAAGATAAACTATATGTAAACTCCAAAACATGTTTATGGATTCACCTTTTATCAGTAGAGTTGCATACAGGTAATCGGTGTAGCTTCTAGCATGAAGAAAATGCTTGCCTCTGTAGGTGCTATGCTAAGCATGTCACAACTCTTAAATGAATATACCAAAAGGCTCCATCATATGCACTACTTTGTTCTCTGTGCTGCAGGAATTAGAAGTGAAGCTAAGAGAGCTGAAGTCAATTGCTATCATCACAGCTATAGTAAGTGGCTTCAAGTCAAAGAACAACCTGACTGAAAATGCAGGTTTCACAGTTGTTTTGTTTCACTTTCAATTGTTCACACTTAGAGCAATTCACAGCTCTAGGGTGTTAAAACAAAACAACAAAACACAAGGAAACCAAACAAACCCAAGGAAACCAAACAAAACAGCACAAGAATTGGCAAGTGGAAAAGCAGTAAGGCAGGAGAAAAGGAGCACAGGGCGTAGTTAATCATTTCCCAAGGGATCATCTGCCAATTTTAGACACTGCTGGTCCCCAGTATAATCCCAACCAGCCTTGGCTACTAAGAAGTAATCTCTTTTCTCTGTCAGGATCAGTCATATTTATCTTATGAAACAATAAGTGAAAAAATGCTATACCTTAAGATAATAATAATAATAATAATAATAATAATAATAAATAGTACTAATAATAATACATTTAAGCCAATACTCCATTTCTGGGAAATTCAGGCTTTAACTATAAGCTCTACTATTCTATAACTTTTTTTGTTTTTTAGGGAATTGAGGGACATTACACTAAGAAAGGAAGTAATACCCTTTGAAATACTGGAATCCTTTATTTCCTAAAAAATTCTGCAGGTAAATTCCCTTTTAAGAACCCTTGTGTATGCTGGGCATGGTGGCATATGCCTTTAATATGTCTTTAATCTCAGCACTAGGGAGGAATAGGCAGGCAGGCCTCTGTATGATAAAAGCCAGCCTGGTCTACATAGAGAGTTCCAGGCCAGGTGGGGCTACAGGGAGACACTGTCTCAATTGAAGATGAAAAGAAAGAAAAAAAGAAAGAAAGAAAGAAAGAAAGAAAGAAAGAAAGAAAGAAAGAAAGAAAGAAAGAAAGAAAGAGAGAGAGAGAGAGAAAGAGAGAGAGAGAGAAAGAAAGAAAGAAAGAAAGAAAGAAAGAAAGAAAGAAAGAAAGAAAGAAAGAAAGAAAGAAAGAAAGAAAGAGAGGGAAAGAGGGAAAGAAAGAAGGAAAGAAGGAAAGAAGGAAGGAAGGAAGGAGGGAGAGAAAGAGAGAAAGAGAGAGAGAGAAAGAGAGAGAGAAAGAAAGAGAGAAAGAGAGAAAGAAAGAAAGAAAGAAAGAGAGAGAAAGAGAGAGAAAGAGAGGAGAGAGAGAAATAGAGAGAAAGAGAGAGAGAAAGAGAAAGAAAGAAAGAGAAAGAGAGGAGAGGGGAGGGGAGGGGATGGGATGGAGGGGAAGGGAAGGGAAGGGAAGGGAAGGGAAGGGAAGGGAAGGGAAGGGAAGGGAAGGGAAGGGAAGGGAAGGGAAGGGAAGGAAAGAAAAGGAAAGGGAAGGGAGAAAGGAGGAGAGAGGGGAGAAAGGGGGAGAAAGGGGGAGAAAGGGGGAGAAAGGGGAGGAATTCTCTATGCATGTTAGCATGGGTTGTAACTGACAGAAAAGCCACTCGACTTTTTATGACCTGTCACATATCAATATGTCATTCCTGGCATTTAACTAAAAATAGAATGCTTGCATAAGGCTAAATTAGAGAGTTCCTTGGAAGTTAAGGTTGGAAACACTTGAGGAACACATATTTCAAGCAACCTTTGATTTAAAAATCAGCACCAATGCTTGTTTTTAGTCCAGAAAAGCCACATATAGCCAGCATAAATCTCTGTTTGGAATGAGACAGGTCAAGAACATTGCATAATTAATTTCAATAGAAAAAAATTAACACATTTTGCAACTTCAAAGTATCAAAGGAATGGTAAGGGACAATCAAACTCTATGACTTTTTCTCATCAGATTTCACCAATTTTCTTTTCAGAAAAGAAAGCGTATTATAATTATCAGAGCTTAAATTTCAATAGGAAATTATGAGCTCCACCTATTAAGATGTTATTTGAATCTTTTCTCTCTTACTTATGCTTTGTGATCATACCTTCCTGCAATTGAGAGAAATCTGTAAAAATATCCCATTAATGTGTCTGTATTTTTCATGTCTCATAGTTACTGCTTTTTGAAAGTTACTACAGTCATACTGGATGAAAAAGAAACTTCTGTACCATCCTGATCATTTTTTGCCTATATAATATAAAATATTCTAGTATATATATATCATACTTTGGAGACTTTAATTCTATTGCTTGATATCTCAACCCTCCATTTTTTGAAGTTTAACAATTCTCTATTATTATTAATGTGGGTTTTTTTTTTTTTGGTCTTTTTGAGACAGGGTCTCCCTGTAGCCCCAGCTGTCCTGGAACTTGCTCTGTAGACCAGGCTGGCCTTGAACTCACAAAGATCCGCCTGCCTCTGCCTCCTGAATGCTAGGATTAAAAGCGTGCGCCACCACACCCGGCTTATTATTAACGTTTTTAAAAGTTGGTATACAAAATAATAGGTTAGGTTCCGTTTTGACATTTTCATACACAGACACACACATACACAAATATATATACATATGTATATAACTTATATTCATTTCCCATGTGGACCTCCTTTTTAATGTCTTTCATTTTAAGACACATACTAAAGTATTTGACAGTAAAATGATATAATGTCTGGTATTTACTTTTAAAATGCTTTGACCATAAAATGTAATGCTCACAAGAGGAGAGATGAAATTAATATTGCAAAATATTGGTGGTTAGTGAAGCTGGATATTAGAGGTTCATTGTAATTCTTTTCATGAATATTTGCCAATTTTTAGTTTTAAAGAGTGTGTTGCTTTTTAAATATTTATTGAAAAGAATTTCTGTGTTTTTATCTGTTCCACAAAGTTTGCGTGTTTCTATTTGCTTTCACAATAAGTTGTTATATTTTCATGAACACAGACCTGAAATAATTAAAATGCAAAACCATCATAAAAACAAGTGTTAGTCTCTAAATCAAGACCCTCTCCATTGCCCCAAGCTCTGCAATAAATTATACATACTGTAAATGAACGCAGCTTCCTTTAAACTTACAAGAAACAATTTTGTCTTTGTGAGAGTTTTTTTACTAATCCAACAGCCTATAAAAAGCTGTCTTGATGTGGTTTCCATGGTGACAGGACATAATATATGTGTCCATTAAATTTGGAAATGTAATGAAGTGTAATAAAAATCTACTTCAGAAAAATACACTTCTCAGCATATTTTTATTAATTAAAATATTACATTGAGCATTTTTCATGTCTGTATGCCTGACAGCAAATAAAAGCTTTGCCACAGATTAACTGTGACTTTTGAGTTCCATCCAATATTAATTGGTACAAAATAGGAAAGGCATTTCTGCAAAGAAAATATTTTGACTGGTGGCTCAGAGTGATTAATGAGTAAACAGTTATGCTTCCTGAACTATGCATATACCATTTCAAATGCCACCAGCAATACAGACTTTGACACTAGCTGCTATGGGGACAGAAATAGTTGAGAAACTAGATGTCTTTAATACTTGGGCAAGAAGAAAGGCTTGCTGAGGGTATGTGACCACTTTGCCTAGCATTCCTGGTATCAGAATGGCAGTTTAAGAAGATTATGGGGTTTCAGCCTCTTCAGAGTGTAGACTGCCATTGTTGGACTACCCAGGCTGTGTCATGGAGGCCAGTGAAGGAAGATAAGACAGGAAGCATGCTTGCTGGACCTCCTTCGGGTGACCATGGGGGGAGGAGGGACCCCAGTGTGGAGCAGGGAGATAGGATTGATGGTTGTTTGGGCTTGCCAAGGAGGAGCCTTCAAGCAGTACCTTAAGGAAAACATGACATCTTTTAGCAAAGAAAGAAAGAAAGAAAGAAAGAAAGAAAGAAAGAAAGAAAGAAAGAAAGGAAGGAAGGAAGGAAGAAATAAAGTCCTCCAACTCAGGTGATACGTGTATGTATGTATGAATGTATGTATATATGTATGCATGTATCTACATGTATATATATGTATGCATGTATGTATTTATATATGTATATATTTTTGTATATATAGAGAAGCAATACAAGTTGGATTGGAGAAAAAAAGGAACTTCCATATTAAAGTATCACATTTGATGCTGTTTTTGGTATCACAAGTTTCATTTATGTTATTTTGATGCTTTTTTTGGTATCATGTTTCATTTATGTTACTTTGATGCTATGTGTATTATAAAGTTCAAAAAAAAGACTGAGAAAAAGATGCAAGATATGTATGACAGAATGTATGAACTGGGGTGGGATGGAGGCATGGAAAAGGGAGTGTATCTAAATTGGTCTGAGAAATGATGTATGAAACACACAAAACACCAATAAAAATATTTTATTAAAAAAACATTATATATATATATGTATATTCAGCTANAAAAAAAAAAAAGAAAAAAAAAGAAAAAGAAAAGAAAAAGAGGTAGAATGCATAGGCAATAAGCCTAATCCTTCCATCTATTTCCTTTCCTTTCTTTTCCTCTTCTTTCCTTTCCTTTCTTTTCCTTTCCTTTCTTTTCCTTTCCTCTTTCCTTTCCTCTTCTTTTCTCTTCTTTCCTTTCCTTTCCTCTTCTTTCCTTTCCTTTCTTTTCCTTTCCTTTCCTTTCCTTTCCTTTCCTCTTTCCTTTCTTTTCCTTTCCTTTCCTCTTTCCTTTCTTTTCCTTTCCTTTACTCTCCTTTTCTTTCCTTTCCTCTCCTCTCCTTTCCTTTCCTTTCCTTTCCTTTCTTCTTCTTTCCTTTCTTTTTTCTTTGCACTGCTGGAGATCAAACCCAGGGCTTCACTCATGTTGAGCCAGTTCTCCACTACTGAACTCTAAGCCCAACTGTGACATTCCACTTTGGGTGGTTAGAATTTTAAGCAGAGCAAAGCAGAGAAAAGAACCTCCTTCTCATGATAATCACCTGTTCCTTTTCACATGAGAAGCTGGAAATGCTCCTGCCTTTTCCTTGAGCTCTTTTTGCATGTACTTAACAATATCTGAATGACTGTGACATAATAGTAATCTCATAGGAAATATAATGAGAGAAAAAATGCACAGCTTCTGCCCAACCTCAAAAACTAGATCACTGGGTTAAACAGACCTTTATGTTCACTGTCAAATCCTTGAGGGAACAACTTCAGATGAGGAAAGATTTACTCAAAGTCTGAGGTTTCAGCCGGTCATGGTGAGTAGGACATGGCAGAGCAGAGCAGCTCACATCATGGCAGCCAGAAAGCAGAGAGAGAACACCTGTGCTAGCAGGTTTTCTGTATCTAATTCTCAGGATTGGAGATGCTGCTGCTGTATAGGCCAAGACTTCCCCACTGCCAGTTAATTCTCTCTATAAATGCACTTGTAAATACATCAAAAGATGAGCTAGATATTATCTCATAGGTGACTTGTAATCCAGTGAAATTAATAATCATAACTATGAGTTTCTGAAACAGGGAGAAAGGGCATCCCCTTGAGGGTTCTTGGTCTCATTCATAAAAGGATTTAAGAATGAACCAAGACAGAAGCTTTAGGACAATTTTATTAGAATATAAAGAGAACTCCTCAGGGCAGCCAGGCTGGGGATCTTGGTAGCTGCCCTGCGGAGGAGAATGGACGAGAAAAGGAAAAAAGCAATGAGGCCACATAGACCTAGAGCCTGCATGGAGGTCCGACATGTGGGACTGACAGCCACATGGCGGGGAGAAGGAAGCTTTAGAGAAAAAAAATCAATGCAAGATGTTAGGGCAGCCCAGAGCATTAAAGAAAGCATGTTTAGAAAGGGGTATGAAAAAGAAAAGGAAAGATTTTGCTTTTCTGAAGAATTCAGAAAAGAGGACACACTAATAGAGACCTACATGTGTGTGGCTGGATCCAGAAGCACTGCACTGGGCGGTAGGACTCCAGGCGGGAAAAGTGCACTGTCTCATTAACACACCAGGTATTCCTCCCTTCTATTTGGCATGACATGAAGGGAACCTGCCTTCCAGGGATGGTCCCATGACCAGATGACTGACCAATGAAACTGAAAATGTGGGTCTTTTAACAGATAGACTAGAGATTTTATAGTCTTGACCAGTGGATCTTATGGGTTTATTTGCTACTCTAACACTTCCCTTCATAGATTAAATTAATCTAACAAGCGTGTCTCCTTTTCATTCTTCCGCTGCACATCAATGAGAGAACCACAGGAATTTTCTCTGCTCTGGTGGCTGTTCCATGACAAAATGCATTGAACCACATTCAACTGAAGGAGCGGTAGCTGGCCTCACAGTGTCATAAACTCTCATCCCAAATGATTTTTTAAGGTAGTATGTGAAGGAAAATCTGCCCAACAAATGAACTGACAATTACCCCAAGCTGCTTCCCCGCTCCCGGAGGGAGATACATCTATCTCAGAACACAGGGCCTCTATCAAAAAACATCTGCGGGGCTGGAAAGATAGCCTAGTGGTTAAGAGCACCGACTGCTCTTGCAGAGGACCCGGGTTCAATCCCCAGCACCCACATGGCGGCTAAGAACCGTCTGTAACTCCAATTCCAGGAGAACTCCAGTTCCAGGAGAATCCGAGACCCTCTTCTGACCTCGCGGCATTGCACGACACGGGTGCACAAACCTACATGCAGACAGTACACTCATACACATACAAAAATAAATTAAAAATTAAAAAAAAAATCTGCTTCTTTTTCAAACTCCTTTTCAGAACTCCCCTTCTCTCCTTCCCAGATCTCAGGAAGGAGCAACACCACCCAGGAAGGCACGACCCCCTTTCAGGGATTTTCTGGGTACACCCATAAATCCCAGGCCTCCCCCAACCCTTTTGTACAACCTCCATTCCCAAGGGATGGTTGCTTGCCCTCATAGCTAATAAAGCTATCTGTATCTGTTGAGTTTAGATTGCATTTCTACTTTGTCTCGTTGCCATCACATTCTGAATTCAAACAGTATGTGCCTATAATTCTAGCATTCAGGAGGCTGAGCCAACAGAATTGCAACTCTGAGTCCAGATGGAGCTACTTTATAAGGCCCTGCCTTAAAAAATACCCTTATAGGATACTTTTTAATTTTTTATTTTGTTTTAGTTTAATGACCATTTTCCTGTATGTATGTAAGTGCACCTTGTGCATGCTATACCAATGGAGGCCAGAAGGGGGCATCAATATCCCTTGTAACTGGAGTTATAGTTGTTAGCTGCCATGTGGGTACTAGGGACCAAATCTGATTCTCGTTAAGAGCCTCAAGTGCTCTTAAGTGCTGAGCCATCTTTCCAGCCCCTTCTAACAGGATTCGTATTACCCGACCACACTTCACCCCTAGTCACATTTTCCTAACAATGGAATACCTAAAAGTGTCACTTTCCTTACTTAGAGTGAAAATGAAATTAAATGGCTGAGCAGGACATTTATTGTGGACCCACTGCTAAGGGCAGAACATGGATATTATATTCTACTTGGTGTTGCAGATTCGTCTTGCAAGGAAAAGGCAATTGATAACAATCCACAGATGTCTGGAAATTGTCCAAAGCAAACTTTTTTCCTACTGGGTCAGAAGGCTTTTTAGAATAAAGAACTCTAGGATATATTAAGGCAAAAATAGGAAGGAAGAGAAGTGAAGAAATAAAAGGCTTTCTGGGCTGGAGAGATGGCTCAGCGGTTAAGAGCACCGACTGCTCTTGCAGAGGACCTGGGTTTGAGTCCCAGCACCCGCGTGGCAGCTAAGAACCATCTTTAACTCCAGTTCCAGGGAAATCCGACGCCCTCTTCTGACCTCCAAGGTGTTGCATGACACGGGTGCATCAACTTACATGTAGACAGTACACTCATACACATAAAAAATAATAACTAAATAAATAAATAAATAAATAAGGCCAGCTGGGTGTGGTTGACACACACCTTTAACCCTAGCACTCAGGAGGCAGAGGCAGGTGGATCTTTGTGAGTTCAAGGCCAGCCTAGTCTACAGACTGAGTTCCAAGACAGCTGGGGCTCAGGGAGACCCTGTCTCAAAAACACAAAACAAAGGGGGGGGGGTGTGTGTGATGTAATACAGTAAGTGGAAAGAGAACAGAAATTTATAGACAGATAAAACATCCTCTTTGGAGGATGTGATGTTTAATCTTGTCTGTCAGTTTAGCAGAATCTGGAATTAGCTAAAATGCATGCTTCTGGGAGTGTATGAAATAAGATTTCCAGGACAGCCTAAACACAGTGCACATCCATTCCACGGTGCTGAGGGTGAGAAGCCTTCCTAACTCTACTCTTCAGTATTTGATACTTGGGTCACATAATGGGAGCAACAGAAAAAGAACAGCTGTATAAACCCTAACACATGTAGGCATGCTCCTAGGAATCAAAGATGCCAACCACAGAAATACGAGAGCAAATGAAGCTAGAACTAAAATCCCTTCAAACATGGGGACATCCACCAGTGTCCTATGTTGCACCAAGAGCAAAGATATTTTGTTCAGAGACCAGCTGAATTCTGTTTAATCATATATTGCATCCTCAATGTGACGATCCTCATAGATAAATAGTTATGGGGCTGGAGCTCAGTGGTTAAGAGCACTTGATGTTCTCACAGAAGACCTGGGCTCAGTTCCCAGTACACACATGGCAGCTACCATCTTTAACTCCAGTTCCAGTGGATCTGTCACCCTCTTCTGTGCTCCATGGGTATTGTATATACAGGTGCACTTATATACATGCAAGCAAAATATCCAGACATATAAAATGAAAATATATAAATGATTAAATAAAATGCTTTGAAGAATACGATTAATCATTGTTGAACTTAAAACAGAATTTCCAAGATTTTACATTGTACTGACACTTAGAAATCCCTAGAGAAAGGAAAAGCTTAGCTTATAGAACTTGATAATTTGCCTCCAGAAATGTGAAAGTGTTCTTTATAATGTATGATTCCTGTACCTTTCCAACTAAAATTTACAAAAAACAATGACATTATTTCCTGGCAGGCAGTCAGACAATACTGCCAAATAGCTTATCTAGGTTTTTGTTTTGTTTAGTTTTGTTTTTGTTTTTATTTTTAACCAAGAGGTTAAATTAGGATTCCCCTAACAAATTACTGTGCTCAATGGGAGAAAATATTTCCACTTCTAGGAAAGCACTCAGGATGTGTTGCTGTGCTGTAAAGGACACTTGACTTTCACCAACACCTCAACTAAATGTGAACACCTGAATTAAAAGTGTTAATGGCAGAAAGAGGTGAGAAAGCAGTCCTTCTGAGCCTACCTATTCTGGGAAGGTAAAATAGATCTTCAGGAGAACAATTTTCAAAAAAAAAATGTCACCTTAGGATTTTCCTTTAGAGTTTATATTTTCTGAATATTCATATACAGTGAAAAAAGCAATAGGAATTAATACCAAAACAAGGATTAGATATGTGTATAAGAATGTGAACATTAAGTGTGCTAGCATAAGAAGAAATAAATAACTGGAAAAATATAATATAGCTGACAATGGAAATGCAGTTAATAGCGGTAGGAAGGCTTTTATACACCATTGGGTCTGGAAATTATAGTTATTAAAGATTGCCAAAACTTTTTTTATTTTTTTATTAATTTTATTTATTTCCGTATGTGTATGAATGTACTGTCTGCATGCAAGTTTGCGCACCCATGTCGAGCAATGCCACGGAGGTCAGAAGAGGGTGTTGGATTCCCCTGGAACTGGAGTTCTCCTGGAATTGGAGTTTCAGACGGTTCTCAGCCGCCATGTGGGTGCTAGGGATCGAACCCGGATCCTCTGTAAGAGCGGTCGGCGCTCTTAACCGCGAGGCCATCTCTCCAGCCCCAAGATTGCCAAAACTTCTAACTGTCCTTCTATTCTATGAATGACCAAAGAAAAGGGTATAGAGATTTATGAACAAGGAAATTTATTGCAGGATTGTGAATAACATTGTAAATGACAACCACATCTGTAAAGCCTTCATTACATGAATTATAGTTAACCTAAAATGTGAAATATTAGTAGGACACTGTGTCTCCCGAAGATACAATACTGTCTGGAACCTTTTATTAACCCCTCTATAAATATTTAACAAGTGAAATAATACAACATTGAATTAAAGCAGTTATAAGAACATTTCTGCACTATGATCAAATTGTCTCATAAAACACACACTCACACACAGACGCACACACACATGCACAGAGGAAAAAAAACCTCAGAGGAAATACACAGAACTGCTTACAGTGGTAGTCTTTAGACAGTGATTGCATGGATTTTATTTACTTACTTATTCACTTTTTTGTACATATGTGGCACATGTACGTAGATGTTTGTATGAGTGATGGGTGCATGCATGTGAATGTTCATGTGGAGGCCAGAGGTAGATATTGGCTGTCTTTCTTGATTAAGTTGTACCTTAATTTTTTATATAGCTTCTCTCACTTACCATGGAACTCATAGATCTGACTAAGCTGACTGGCCACTGAATTCTATAATCTTCCCTCTTTGTTCTTCCCAGTACCGCATTTACAGAACTGAGCTCTGTGCCTGGCTTCTTTAGACAAGTGCTGGGCATCTGACCATAGGTCCTTGTGTTTGGGCAGCAGGCATTTTACTACTAAACCATAGTCCGAGCCCTGTTTTATAGTTTTTACTTCTTTTTTTTTAGCTTTTCTAGAATAAATATTAAAATCCATTATCCAAAAGAATTGCATTTTAAGTAACAGAAGGACCATGTACTTTGGAAACTTAAAGCACTCTTCCTTCCAGGATCTTTCTTACTGGCCTTTGCTTCATTTCTGTATTATATCTTGGACATCTATGGAATCAATCAAATAATTTATTTTAACAAACTTTGCTTGCTGTCTTCATAAACATCTGTTGTAATCTAGAGAGTCTCCCTAGTGCTACAGTACAGTTAACATAAAGCTACATGTTTATTATATATCTACATTTAACATAAACGATACAGCAATAGCAAAAGAATCCTTTTTAGTTAGTATCTGAAGCCAAAACCATAATAAAAGTAAATGGGGGGGGGAGCTTGGACCATCAGAGCAAAGATCTCAGTGCCTTCCCCAATTCAGGACAGAGCAGAAAGACCAGCAAAAGCTGTAGGAGGCAAAAGAGGGGAACATGGGGTGGCAGAGGCTGAGGGAGGGAATGAGAGGAGGAGGCTCACTTGTCACACTGCCAGAAAACTGCCCTACGATAATCCCTGAGAAGTGCAATAAGCAGACCCCAGCCATAGCTTCGAGTATTAAAGCCATGTCTACATTCCCCACCAAGGAGAAATGACAAATAGCATGCCTACTGCCACCTAACCTCAAGGCCAATTTACCATGTCTTTCTACCTGACTCTCATTTATAAGCAAGACTCTCCCCCTTAGTTATACCTTCCCATCCTCCCCTTACACTCTATCCTCCTCTTTCTGTATCCCATCTCAACCAGCCCTCCTCTCAGACAACAATACATTTCATGATCTCTCCAGGAGGCAGAGAACTCATGGCTCAAGATGCACATTATGTCAATTCAAAGGGGATTTAAAAAACTGGCAAGGTGGTAACTTGAAAGCGAGATCTGTAGCCTGTCTCTCCTTGTTGTCAACCTGGACACTAAAGATGGATGGCCTTAATAGGCAACCCTTCGCATTAATAAATTCAAGTCCAATGGGAGAAGCCCAGAACAGAACCTCTTCTCTAGTGGGGATTATGTCAATATGCACTTAGCTGCCACGCAGATATTAAAATAAGAGCATTGTCTTTTTCTTGATACAGATAAGCTATGAACATGGGAAATTTATTTTTTTGAACACAAAGTTCAGAAACAATTCATAAACCATAATGCAGCATAGTCAACATATATCACAGAATGCTAACCTCACAAGATCACACAGCTGCTGAACTAAATGAGAATCCTGCTTTAACATTCTGGAAAGCACTAAATTAGCTGTTTTCTTCATTGTGACATACCAAGGTAAATTAAATTTCTACAATATAGTTTGTTAGATCATAAATTTTTCAGACTGCAGAATTCCTTTTTGTAGAGCATTTTGCAGGTTTCAAGAGTTTGTTGTTGTTAGGCAAATTTTTAAATGAATGTGTGTATACTTCATACCCAACATCTTAATCATCTTTATACACTTCCACATCAGCACCCTCCCATATCCCCCCACTAGATTTCATGCATTCTGTCATTTATGTTAAGGCTTATTGAGTCAAGTCAGTGTTCCCTGATGTCCCTTAGTGGAAGTTCATCCACTGGGGTCTAGTCGGCCTATTTAGAGTCACTCCCTTAAAGAAGATCCCCATGAGCTGTGTGGGTTTGGGCACAACTGCTTGCAAATTGGTTTTACATGAAGGATGCTTATACTCACAAATTATCACTTAATGAAAAAACAAAGCAAAAAAGCAGAGAAAGATGCAGAAAACTTATGGCAGAATGCATGATCTGGGAAGGGTAGGGGTGGGGTGGGGGGAAGGGAAGGGGATATATGCCTGAACTAAATTGGAAAATGTTGTATGAAATACACAAAGCATCAATAAAAAAAATAAATAAAATAAAATATTCTGAAATCTTAAAAAAAAAAAAAACAAGATCCAAACTTCCTCACCCAGCAGTGATCATCTTCCCAACAGTTCTTCAGCTAAGATCAGGGTCTGCTGCCCATTTCCCCTGTATCTATGCTGGGTTTTGTCTGCTTGAGTTTGTACGGGTCTTATAAATGCTTGTAGCATTGTGTAAGTTCATGGATCTCAGGAGCATGTAAGATTCTATTTCCAAATGGTCATTCATCTCCTCCTCCTCTTCTGCAATGGTCCCTGAGCCCTGGGTTCATTGACTTCTGTTGCACGAGGGAATTTCATTGATGAGAGTTAGGAGGTGCATTAGTTCTCTCTCTACCCTTTGTTCCACTAAATTCTATGAGTCTTAAGTGTTGAGGTTCCATTGTAGATACATCACTTAGGGGGTGGCTATTTCAGAGACACTTAACTTCTGTGTGTGACCAGTTGTGGAACTCTGTAATAGTCTCTGTTGCAAAAGAAGTTTCTTTTATGAGTGGTGACTACCCCCACTTATCTGTAAATACAAGGATCCATTTAGCACGTAGTAAGAAATTACATGTGTCTAGGGATGTGACAGCCTTTTTTCTAAGTTCGATGACCTCTCCAGCCATGTGCAGTTAGTTGGCTATGCTTACAATTCCATATATGAGTTCCCTCCCATTGAGTGGGCTTTAGGTCCAATTAGGTAGCTGTTGACTACCCACAAGATAAAAGTGCCACTGCTGCCCCAATATAGCCAGTCATTATAGTGGTTATTAGACCTTAATGCTGAGGCAGAACCATGGATTGATGTTCTCCCTTAGCGGCTTGCATAGTACTCTCCAAAACTATGAGAGATAGCCCTCAGTGGTATTGTTTCCAGGTCAGCTCCTGCTCTGTTGTTCCAAGTCCTGTGTTCAAAGTAGGTCTTGTCTTCATCAATAGGGTTTTACCTTCAAGTTCTGGGAGGCAATCAAAGGCTGTGGCAATAGCCTGTGTAATTTGAGTAGACTACTTAGACTACTCCAGCGGCCTACAATTCAAAGGGAGGTTTCTCCTGTCTGGAGAAACAAGAACAGTTTCTTGTTCTATAGACTTTCAGCTCTACACACGGACTCATGTAGAAATAATGTATTGTAATTTTTTAGTGGGCCTTTGAACTACTGCATTTCTCTCCAGTTATTTACACCGTCTAGGCATTATTTACCTGGCCTCTCTCTTTCTCTCTCCCTGTCTAACCCTCCCTTCTCCCTCCCTAATTAAAGTATCCTCATTCTCCCCATTTCAACCTTGATAACACCTGTCTCCTATGGTTCTCCTTTCTCCAACTCCTTCCGAAGGAGATGCTGGGGATGTTTTTGTTTCAAAACTTATTGAACCAGGTTAGAAGAGATTTCTAATCTTGGTAATATGAAATTCTAGAAGAGCCATTCTCAATTGTGATGCACATTAAACTTGAAAATCTTTAAAAAATCCTAGGGTCAAGCCATACCTCAGCAATCAAATCAGCATCCCTTGGGGCCAGAACCCAAGCATCAGTATTGTTTAAACTCCTGAAGATTATGCACAGGCAGCCCAGTTGAGAGTAACTATCACTTCCATCAAAGCTCACACCAATGTCTGCCACTCTAGCCTCCTTGATTTTATTTTGTTAGCTCTCTAATCATGGAGAACTTCATGCCCCCATGGGACACAGAAACAGTCTTCTCTATGTTTAACATAAGATGAAGCACTTTGTGTCTTAAGTCCCCATTTATCTCAGTCATATCTTATATTGCTACCACTGAAGGGGCATGTGCAATTTTTCTGTCTTCCATCAATAAATTAATGGACAATATTTTTTTCTTAGTTGTTTGAACACACTGTTCCAGATAAAATTTGCACACAGGGAAAAAAAACAAGCTTCAGTTTATTAATAAAGTTCTAGCAGCAAATATTGAAAAGCAAATATGTAGATAAAGAGTGCAGAATATTAACTGTGACATGTAATATTTAAGGGCAGAAATATTTATTAATATTTATATACCTAATATGTACAGTCTAGAAAACTAAATAGCAGAGATGCCTTTTGCAATATGCAGATGTAGGCTCGATGAATGCAGACAGCCTCCCAGTGAAGGACTGTCATAGGGGTGGGGCCCTTTTGGAAGACTTTGCCTTGCAGGAAACTTTAACTTTGTTGACAGTTATCCAAGATACTGCTTTGATGTTTCTCAAAGAAATCTTTGGAAACTATATTGTATAGAATAGCCTAGTTTTCAGTTGAATAATCAAAGTAAAAATACTTCAACTCCAAACTTTCAGACACACAGCCAACCATTCTAATTCCTGTGACTTGAGATAACACTGACTAACGCCTCCCCAAACCAACCAATGTTCCTCAGTCTGCCAACAGCCAATGTTCATAATTCAGGGTGTTTTGATATACTGCAGGTAATCCTATTTAATAGAGTAAATTCATTTCTTTAAACTTAGGATTCTAAGTAGAATTTGCATTATGATGAATAGTGTTTTAACATTAAAATTGAAAAGGCTCATGACAAAACAGTTGCATTGTTTATCTGAATTAAAAACTAGAGCCCAATTTCAACCTGATTTTCTAAAACCAGTTATCTGATTTTAGTCACTAGTCTTTGTTCCTTTCTTAATCCAATTTCCTTCATTATTTGCATTGCTAATGATTGTTTTGATTAAGGAATTAGGGATAGAAATGATAATGCTGTATAATTAAGTATGTGTATTTAGATCCTTTTGCCCTTAAATCCAGTGAATTAGAAAACCTAGATATTGATACTAGATAATTTTTGAAATTACATGTTACATTATGACTATGTTGGAATGGTTAATAGACCAAAAAATGTCAAGATTATCCCACATCCAATGGCCAGTACTATACAAATATACAAATAGGTTTAAAAAAATATTTTAAATTTCAATTTATTGAACAAAGCATTAGTTTCAATAGCTCATAAAGCACCACTAAAAAATAAATATTGCAAGCTGCAATGTTCACCATGAATGTAGCAATTTACTGAGTTTTATCTCTCAAAAAATTACAATTTTTCATATGAACAATTTATGTCTAATTTAAATGACATTCTTTATAAAACTGCTGGTTTCTATACTGATGGAATAATATTGTCTGTTATTTCTAACACAGTTTGTCAGGCATTTTTTGGAATTAAAATACAAAGAAGGGCCTGAAGGAGTGGGCAGCAAGAAGAAACTCAGAGCAGCAGCTGGGGAAACAGGAGGAATCTATGGCTGTGTTTCATTTTGTAGTTGCCGCTATGTTATAGAAGAGGAATTATAATTTTTCTGATGTGTCTAAGGGCTGGAGACATAAGGACATGATTTTATGACCACATAAATATTTGAAAGTGGTCAAAATTATTTCAAAATGGAAAAGTCCTGAAAATAAATGAAACCTTTCATTAAGATTATCAAACCCTAGGCTTAGTAGCCACCAGCAGAAATGTTGAAGAAGATGTCTGATGGCAGGACCAGAAGATACCAGCTTCCTTTTATAATTTATTCATTCATAGAAATTCTAGAATTTTCTGAGATAATTACAGCTGAAGGAGACTTATCACAAGCTATAGAATTGATATTAAATGAATAACCTCAAGTATCAGAAATAAGAATTGATCTAGGCCTGGCATGGTGGCGCACGCCTTTAATCCTAGCTCTTGGGAGGCAGAGGCAAGCGGATCTTTGTAAGTTCAAGGCCAGCCTGGTCTACAGAGTGAGTTCCAGGACAGCTGGGGCTACAGGGAGACCCTGTCTCGAAAAAGACAAAAAAATTTTCTAGTGTATTTTTTTAATTAAAAAACCTACTCTTGGGCCGAGCATGGTGGTATGTGCCTTTAATTCCAGCACTCGGGAGGCAGAGGCAGGCAGATCTTTGTGAGTTCAAGGCCAGCCTGGTCTACAGAATGAGTTACAGGCAAACTGGGGCTACAGGGAGACCCTGTCTCAAAAATACAAAATAAATAAATTAGCCGGACGTGGTGGTGCACGCCTTTAATCCTAGCACTTGGGAGGCAGAGGCAGGCAGATCTTTGTCAGTTCAAGGCCAGCCTGGTCTACAGAGTGAGTTCCAGGACAGCTGGGGCTACAGGGAGACCCTGTCTCGAAAAGACCAAAAAAAAAGA
>VZQC01013137.1:1133650-1186113 GCA_009823505.1 Rhizomys pruinosus
TTTGGGGAAGTTTTCATCTATTATTCTGTTGAAGATCTGATCAATACCATTCTCTTGGGATTCTTCTCCTTCCTCTATTCCTATGATGCAGAGGTTTGATCTTTTCATAGTGTCCCACAGTTCCTGGTTGTTCCACTTTTGTGTATTTTTAAATTTTTCATAATCTTTCCTTGAGGTTTTTAGTTGTTCTATGTTATCTTCCAGGTCTGATATTCTTTATTCTGCTTCCTCCATTCTGCTTCTGAAGCTTTTCCCATTCCTTTCCTCTTGATTGGATGAGTGTTTGATTTCCTTTTTCATTTCCTCTTCTGACTTCTTTAGTATTTCTACTTCTTTTTGGAGCTTCTCAATCTCGTCCTGTAGCTCTTTGCTTCGCTGGTTGGTTTCCTTATCTTTTTCAGCATGGGATCTTTTCAGTGTTTCTATTTCCTCCCAAAGCTTGCCATTCTCTCTCTCTAGGTCCTTCTTGAGTTCTTCATTCTCTTTTCTTAGTTCTTTGATTTGTTATTTACAATCTTGTAGTTCTTTAAATATGTTCCCAATTGTGTTTCTGATATTTGTGTCCTGGGGCATCCCCAGAGGGATCCCACTGCAGGAGTCTTCCATAGGGTTGGTAGAGCTTGGCGCGGGATTATCCTGCCCCTTTCCAGTGTTGTCTCTTCTTCGTGATCCTGGCATATGGGTTTCTCCTTGCCTGTATTCCAATCTGAGTCCTAAATGCCTCTTCACTGTGTTGAAGGCTTGCTTTGCTTGCCTCCTTCAGATGCCTTCGTAATCCCAGTTGGCAGGTGGCGGGGGGGTCTCTTCAGCCTGCGCTCCAGTACCTTCCGCTGGCCTCAGGAGATCTCAGATCTCAAGAGTCACACAACCCCACCTTTAATACAGGCTGGGAGGATAACTCCGCCCCCACAGCCACAAAAGCCAATCAAGCCAAAGACAGATGGATTAAAGGATCAACAATCAGCCTTGCTGAGGCACCCATCCCCTACCTGCTTTTCTGCTCTTCCTTCCTTATTACTTCTTCTTTATGATGTTCATATATCTATGTCAGTATATTTATTTTCTAAAAGAGATCATGGTTAATTGGCAAACTTTCAAAAACTTTTACAGGAATATTTTGTAACATTTATACATTCACAGAATAAACTTGAAAATTTAGACAACTGCTCCTTAAAACTCTCTTTGATCTCAATTAAAATTGAAAAAGAGAAAAAAATTTTTACGTACCTAAATTATAATTATCTACATTTGCCCTTTACGTCTCAGTGCAGCAATAGCTATGTAGCCATTACATTGAAAATTCATCTAAGTCAGCAAAATACAGCATTTGGAACAAAGTTTATGAGATAAAAAATATTGCTCTATTTTGGTGAATATTTTAAAATTTTTGGTATCTTAGCCTAAAATTAAATTATTATAGTGTTGAAATTTCAGTAACTATATCATTTGTGGGGTAGAAAAAGCACCAAGAATTAATTCTGACAGATTAGGCATTTTGTCAAAATTTACCATCATTACCAAAATCAAGGCAATACCCATATGGTATGAATTCAGGGTAAAAAAATCAGACTTATTTGGTGGCTGCTTGATAACATCATACAGTAAAAACTAAGAAAATATATGAAATATTTTTTTGTATTTATGTATCATTCTATTATTTAAATGTTATGACTGAAATGTAAAGACATCATGGAAAGTATTAGAAAGGATTCAGAATTCAAATGGTCAAGATTATTTGAAACTTCTATAAATCACTATATGAGATAACTTTGAAAAAAATGTCCATTTTCCATCAACTTCACCCATTGTGTGACTCAATTAATTACTGTGGGAGTTGAACTTTAGCATCAGGCCAAATAAATTAATGTGCATTAAAAACACTTTGATAGCCTGGGGCTGTAGCACAGGCAAGCAAGGAGCCAGAAGCAGGCTGACTTGGAAATGGTGCTGATTCTCACAGACCTCTACAACCACTAGCTTTGTTCTCTATCCCTTCTCTCCCTTATATCTGGGGCCTCTGGGTCTCCTCATTCAAGAGCATCTCTATTCTCTATGTTCTATTACACATTAGGGGTCCCATTATCAAACAACATAACAAATACTGAGTCAGCTTAACTCCAGCTTTCCTTTAATATTTTGCCCTATTTTAATGCACCTTCAATCAAGAACCTCTTTTCACTAGTAGTGAACCAATTTCTCTGAAACTGAAAGTTACTTCTGACCTTGTGCTTGAGAGGTTGAGGTTTTCGGATATTTAAAAAATGTGGGCATACACACACACACACACACACACACACACACACACAAACACATTCTAAGAGTTTCTAAATTGTAGTCTTCCTTAAAGGTTTACTTTAAAAAATTGATGCTTTTAACTTGCAGAAAGTTCAACACATTATTATTATGTTGGTCACAAGAAAATAATAGACTTAATTCTGAAATCAATTCAGAATTCATTAAAAGGAAAGTAGCAGCAATCGGGTCTCTAAGGTAAAATGATACAACCAACACTGCACTTGTACATCCTCTTCCAAGAGACATGTTGGATGGTATTCTGTCACTGCTATGGATCTGTTCTGCATCACTCCACCTGCCCTGGGCTAGCTAACAACTCAACACACTTCCTGGTCCTCAGACAATAGAGAGCAGAAGCAGAAGATGGAGGGATGAGGAGCTAAGGTCAGATTGCTCCTCTAGCTCCAACCTTGCAGAGTGTCAGGGGATGGCCTCCTCTCCTCCTGTAGTCCTAGCTCATATAAGGTTATATTCTCCAAAATCCCTGTCTCCAAAGGTTGTCTGCAGCCTGGTTTCCCCTGTACCCTTTTGGATGTAAGAATGGTGACTCCTCCTGTTAACTACCTATAGGGCATGGAAGTATCCCTTCCATGCATCCAATACCTTCACTCTAGTCCATTTATTAAACTCTAAACCCTATCCAGTTTGACAATGCCATCTGCCATCTATTTACTATTGCAACTCAGTCTGATAGAAGCAATAAAGCAAAACATCTATAACTATACTTTAAATAGGTGTAAGACCAGATGGCCCTTCAGGCTATGTTCTGATAATCCAGGGTTTCTATACTCCAGGATATAAAACTATACTCCTGGCTAAGAATCAGACTAATCCATTCATTCATTCTAATTAAATCTCTGCCTTTAACTGCTACAACTCCCGATTTGAATTATGCAGGTTTGGGTTTATCTATTTGTTTGAAACAGCGTCATGGAGCCCAGGCTTATTAAAACTGGTCATAGAGTTGAGGATGGCTTTGGGCTTCTGATCCTCCTGCATCTACTTCCCAACTTCTGGGATAATAGGGATGAGCCACCACACCCAACTGTTTGGGGTTTCTGTTCTCTTCTTTATCAGCCCTAAGTATGAGTTAGTGCACCTCTATACAGATGTCCGCTGTCCAGAAAATGCATGACTCTCTGCCATCATTTGATTGTTTGCCTTTTTATAGGTGTGCTGGATAGCTTTAGTATCTACTTGACACACCTGGGTTGAGGGAGCCTCAGTTGGGGAATTGTCTCCATTGGACTGGTTTGTGGGCACATCTGTGGAGTATTATCTTGATTGTTGAGCAATGTGGGAGGCCCAGCCCACTATGGGTGGTGCCACCCTGGGCAGGTTGTTGTGTACCTTATAAGAGGGCAGGCTGGGCATGGGCCAGGAGAGCAAGCCAGTAAGCAGCATTCCTCCATGGCCTCTGCTTCAGCTCCTACCTCCAGGTTCCTGTCCTGAGTTCCTACCTTGGGCTCCCTGAGTGATGAACTGTGACCCAGGAGATGTGAGCTGAATAAACCCTTTCCTCCCCAAGTTGTTGTTGGTCAGAGTATTTTGTCACAGCAATTGAAGAGAAACTAGAACACCTGGTCAGACCTTCACCAATCTCTGGTGGCTCTTTGTACTGCAGGGACCTGCTCCAGCTCACTGAATATGCCTCTTTTGGGTCCTCTAATCCTACTAAGTCAAATACTCTGCATCTCCTGCATCACGCAATGGATTCTTTTAGGGAGGCAGGCCAAAAGAGTTCTTATATCCCATTTTACAATCAGTGGGACATGTTTCATTCATAATTAAAGATTACAGTAGAATAACCATGTACCTACAGCATGTTCAGCAGTTTGGTTTACTGTGTATTCTCTGATTCGCCTCCTCTAATATGTATCTCTGTGGCCTTGAGCAGTAGCTACCATTAACACTAAGAAAAATTCAGAAATGCACTTGTGGTACTGGCAGAGATTTGAGACGATTTGGGTGTTTAAATGTGCCACCATGTGTTTGGCTATACAGATTCATTTGCTAGGAGGAAAAGTAAGAACACTGCTTTCATGCAGCTTTTTCTATACGAAGTTTACCATCTGCATTTCTGTTCTCTTAAGGCTCAGAGTTTTCAGGTTAGCTCGAGTGGCACTGGACATTACATTACTTTAGGAGAAGGACTAGAATATGACAGCCTTTGAAGGATGGGATGACCGAGAAGAACATGGGGCAATATATACCAAGTAGATAATATAATTGAGCATGTGGAAGACAGCCATCACGAACTTCTTTTCCTACCAGCACTGGCCTAAATAGGTTTGTAAGAGTCATTGATTACGGTTCATGAATTCCACATTTAAATCTTCAGGCCATACTTGGCCTTTAGGCCTGCTATCTAAATGTCTTTTGCAACGTCACATAGACATATGCTAGACATTTCATCCTGAACATGTCCTAAACCAACATAATGCTTCCAGCTCCTGTTCTCCTGAAGTATTCCCTGCCTCGCTAAATAACATTTCTGTTCATCCAGGGTAAAAACAAATGATTTCTTTCACATTCAATCCATTACCAAATGCTGTTAGGTCTTCCTTCTAAATATCCAATATTCGATCACCATCTCTACCACTATAATCCATGTTTAAGCAATAACTGCCCTAATGTCTATTCTATACAATGAAGACAGAAAAACCCTTTTCAATGGTATATCAGAGCCTTAAACCACTGGAATGGTTCCTCTCATTTTCCTTAACTATATTTTATTAAGTTTTAAAGTTAGTATTGAAAGTAACAGGTTCCAGAGACTGAAGAGAGGAGTCGGTGGTTAAAAGCACTGGCTGCTCTTGTAGAAGCCCTGGGATGGGTTCCCAGCATCTACATGGTGGCTGACAACCATCTGTATCTCCAGGTCCAGGGGTTCCAACACCCTCTTCTGACCTCTGTGGGTATTGCACTGTACAGGTGCACTTACACACATGCAGGCCATACAGTCATACACATAAAATAAAAATAAAATACTTAAAAAAGGAAGTAACAGGTTCCATTATGTTATTTTCATATATATATATATATGCCACTATCCTTTGTTCTTTAGTCCCCTGCTGTAGTGGTGTGAAGGAGAATGTCTCCCACAGGCTCCAAGTATTGGTCAATTGGTGGCAGTAGTGTTTGAGGAAGGTCACAGAACCCTTAGGAGGTATGGCCATGCTTGAGGAAGCATATCACCTGGGGCAGTGTGGGAAATCCAGCTTGAATTGCGGGGCTGGATTTCCAACTATCACCTCATGGCCAAGAGTCTGACTCTGCCCCAGGGAGGAGGAAGCAGCACAGCCTAGGTGCAGGATGCTGGGTGGAGCAAGGTGTGCAGTGGCAGGGAGTTGGGGGCTCATGATTGGTCCTGGGAACTGACGTCATTTAGTTTATAGAAGAAGCTGTTGCAACCAGTAAATCGAATTCCATATTAACATCATCATGTAGTTCCCGGTGGATATTTTTATTAATTACTGCTTGTATACAGGCGAAAGTAGGCCTGAGTTTCATTCAGGTGGAAAAAGATTCCCTTTGCAGACCAACAACCTGAGTAGCTGGTGTTGTGAGTGAAATTCCTGTCCCAGCTCTGGGCAGGTGGGAAGACATGGCCAAGAGTGGAACATGTGTCTCGTGGGTCCAGGCTAAGAACCCAAGCTGGCTCTGCGCCAAGGGGCCAGATCCCCACAGTGTCTGCAAAGCAGGTGGTGTGTCCCCATCCCCCTTAGCAGGGCCACGTGGTCCCTGTTTGCCATAAAAATAAAAGCTTCCTACAGGGCAGGTTTTTAAAAATAGAAGGTACCATTATAACATATAAATAGGTGAAAAAGTCGGAGGTGAACATGATAGACTATAAGTCTCGGTAAAAATTTAGATTCTAGTGTCCATCAACAGATCAATAGAAAGTCTGATACATGTGCATAATGAAGTTTCATTCAGCCACAAGAAACACAAAATCATGACAGTTTCAGAAAAATGGATGGAAATGAAAATTATACTGTTGGGTGAAATAAGCCAGACCAAAGACAAACAATATTTTCTCTCATATTAAGCGTGTGTGTGCATGGTGTGTGTGTGTGTGTGTGTGTGTGTGTGTGTGTGTGTGTAAAAATAGGGGGCAAGAGAGAGGAGGAAAAGATATTAACTGAGAAGTAACATGAAACCCAAAGTCGGGACTATTTATGAAGCATAAGAGGAGCAGCCAGAGAGGTGGGAGGTGTAATAGGGGAGGTGTAATAGGAGAGGTGTAGTAGGGGAGGTGTAATAGGGGAGATGTAATAGGGGAGGTGTAGTAGGGGAGGTGTAGTAGGGGAGGTGTAGTAGAGGAGGTGTAGTAGGGGAGGTGTAGTAGGGGAGGTGTAATAGGGGAGGTGTAATAGGGGAGGTGTAGTAGGGGAGGTGTAGTAGGGGAGGTGTAGAAGGGGAGGTGTAGTAGGGGAGGTGTAATAGGGGAGGTGTAATAGGGGAGGTGTAGTAGGGGAGGTGTAGTAGGGGAGGTGTAGTAGGGGAGGTGTAGTAGGGGAGGTGTAATAGGGGAGGTGTAATAGTTACTGCTCTGTTGCTGTGCTAAACACCATGGCCAAGGAAACGGATAGAAAGAAGATTTTATTTGGCTTATGGTTCCAGAAGGACAAGTCCTTTATGGCAGCAAGGAGATTTGGCAGGAGGTCAGATAGAAATAAGAAGAGAAGGGATGAAAGTAAGATGTGGATGAGACAAAGTCTCTGTAAGATTAGATCTCAGCACATATCTTCAAGCAGTGACAGAGCAAGACAAGCAGTTATGGAGACTTGTGTGTTTCTTGAAATTACAGCCAAGTGCCTGCATTAGGAGTGCCTGTCTTCCCATTTGGTCATATACTCTTCACAGTGGATAGATTAAATCGAATAAAGAAATAGAAGAACATGAGAAGTGTGCTATGTAACACATAAATAACAACAAACATAGTGCTAGGGATAGATGAAGTAGCAGGTATCGTGGGAAGAAAACAAGAAACAAGGGGTATCCAGTACATAGGATTAATTTTCTATACTTGAAGGTCAATAGTCAACAAGTCATAGCAGGTGATATGAAAAGTTGCTCACAACCTTGAAGTTGAAGACTTTGAATTCTTGTTTCTCTTAGAATAGGCAGGGGGGATTGTTTTCTTCTCTTTGCTAAGTGGCCTCTCACCTGACTTCATACTAACCTTTCATCTCTTCTGGAGTTTGATTGTGCCACTCTTCATAGGTGGTCACAGTCACTCATGAGAATTGAAGTAGGTGAATCATTTCGCCATTCCTTGCATCAGTCCAGCTCCTGCCTTGCACGGACTCCCTCCACCTTGCATCCTCCAGCTCCCTGTGCCTTGTGCGTTTCTCCCTTGCATCATTTTCTGGTTACAGAAGACTCTTTCCTACTCCTGAAAGGAAGAATTTGGGACACCTCACACAGCTCTTGACATTTGCACCTGTTGGTCTTTCTCTTGTCCTCATCCAAACATAGATTTATGCTTCAATATCACCTCTCTGTATCCTGCTGGCCTCCAGAGCCAACCATGAGAAAAATTTTTTTTCAGTCTGTGCTTTATGTCTGTTTTATTAGGATTACATTATGCCTTCCAGTGCTTACTTTGAAACTGCTTAACTCATTGGTAACAGAGTACAAGGCAAAGGTGGGCTTCATCTCTAACTCCTCATTTACTCATTTTGTCATCTCGAAGATGTTATTTATTTTTTTTAATTTTATTTATTTTTGTATGTGTATGAGTGTATTGTCTGCATGTAGGTTTGTGCACCCATGTCGTGCAATGCCGCGGAAGTCAGAAGAGGGTCTCGGATTCCCCTGGAACTGGAGTTCTCCTGGAATTGGAGTTACAAACGGTTCTTAGCCGCCATGTGGGTGCTGGGGATCGAACCCGGGTCCTCTGCAAGAGCAGTCGGTGCTCTTAACCGCTAGACTATCTCTCCAGCCCTCGAAGATGTTATTTAATGAACTGAGTTTCAGTTCTCTCATCTGTAAAATGAGAAAAAAATTAAGATGATTATTATCAGAGTTCAATAAGGTCATAGGAATTAAGGTTTACTCTGGGGGCTGGAGAGGTGGCTCAGCAATTGAGAACACTGAGTGTTCTTGCAGAGGACCCAGGTTTGATTCCCAGCACCCATATGGTGGATACCAATTATCCGTAACTCCAGTTCCAGGGGATATGAGGCCCTTTTCTGACCTCTGCAGGAATTGCATGACATATATGCAGGCAATACATGCATACATAAAATAAGAATGATAAAATATTTTGAAGAGAAATTAAGGTCTAGTCCATTCCTCTTATACAACTGTTCTATATGTATATTATCCGGTCCATGGAACTCAGCCATTCATTCAAAAATATAAAGTATTTGTGACATGTCAGATATTATGTTAGGAGACTATAATCTAGAGGGGGAGGTAAGACATAATTCCCAGTTGTCTATCATGGGAGGCTTGGAGGTGAGTTGGTAGAGCAGAGCATGAAGTGTTTGGATAGACAAGGAAAGCTGAAATCATGGCACCATAGAAGGTGCTACAATGGAGTGGGGTTACGTGAGGAAATTCACATGCATCTTGGAGGGGCAGAAATGCTTCCCAGAAGGGATGGGATTCACCCCGAGATTTGAAAGGAGAATGGGAATTAGATCCATTGTGGTGCTGCTGGAGATAACAGAGTTTAGTATTGCTGATATAGTTAGTGGACAGGGCAGTGTTGGCAGAGGCAAGGCATGGAAGATATTCTCTGCAGGGAATGTTCGGAGGTCTACAAATGAAAGAGGGCATTCAAGTTCAAAGAGTACTATGGAGTGTGTGGAGATAGTGCAGATAAGAAAAATATTGAAGTAATTGGCTATGCAGTTGATTAGCTGGCTGCTCCATTTTCTTGACATGGGTAGCCTTTACAGTACTTTACTATAAAGTAAAGTACTTGAAAATGTGTTTACATCTAGTATAAAATAGTCATTCAGAGCAATTCTATAGATATAGAAAATTTGGGTTCAAATTTTCTGCCATTCACCATTGGACTTCACTTACTAACACTTTCCTCTGTTGTGAAGTAGAGATTTTGTTAAAGATGACCATGTGGATTTAGTTGACTAGTAAAAAACAATTACCCAATAAATGTCATTAACATAGCAGTTGTTCTTCCCTCAGCTTTTCCTGCATCTATTCCTTGCTTCAAGACCAGACTATAAGCTCCTTGAGAGCAAGGGCACCATTTTAAACATTTTCTCTTCTCTGAGAGGACATACCAATGCTACTTCAAAAATTTCAACAAATATTCACTGACAGTTGCATCAGTTCATACAACATAGCATGGTGTACAAGATTATAGAATACTGGAGACAGATATGCCCAGGCACGTATCTGTAGTTCTGTCATTTACTGATGTTGTGATCTTGAGAAAGATGCCTAATCCCATCATTTACTCAGTTTTCTTACCTATAAATGGAAGCAATCAACACAGTGACCTTACTGTTCTGCTACAAATATTCAATGTGCTTGTTCGTGTAAAACCTAGATCATGGTTGATATTTCAGAGCAGTATACTTATTATTCTGCTGTTGGTATTTGTAGCCTTGGAATGGGAAATTAGGACTGACTGAAAAATTAAAGTTGTTTAAATCTGCAGCCAAGTGGGGTATACTGGCTAAAAAATGTCTCATTTCCTTTCACTTGTGTATGGTCACTTGTATCTCATTATATTAAAATAACACTGTCTAATGTAACAAGCCATTATTGCATTCTTACTGCCTTAAACCTAATTCAATTTTACTAGTTCAAAGCCAATCAGAATCTTGGCTTCAGGAGAACTTGCAAAAGAGAATGGTGTATTTCCTAGAAACAAGAAATTGGACAAGAAGTCTGTATCTTAATATCCTTATACCAAGAAATATCTACAATTATAGCTCCAAGAAGCTATTTATAATGAATCCAATCTTAACAGCCTCAATGCAGTTTGAACCATCAAAGTCAGTCCTAAAGCTAGATAAAATCCATTTACCGATTCCTGATTTAGAGCTTATGAATTTTATTCTTCTAATCCCAATATCTCATTTGGGGATCATAGGGAGAAGATGCAATAACATGTACAGAATGACAGGAATTCAAATGGGGAAATTCCTAATTCCTTAATTAAAGTTACAGGGATAATGCTTTCTACATGAAACAGGTCCATAAAAGTATAATAACAACTCCGATTTATAAGTGGACACCAGATATATGCCACACTCTAAGATACAGCTGAGAATAGAGTTTGTTAAGGCTGAATTATGGCAAATGCCTTCCACTGAAAAATGTATGCATAAAATATTAGCTATGATACACACTTAGAATACTCTGCAGTATAATAAAGACAGCTTCCTTCAAAGGTCGTAAATTAAGATTGCTTCCTTTCAAATGAATTACAATGATTGCTTTCTTTTTAGGAGTGGTTAAGCATGTATCTTGTGCATTTCTTCTATATAAAGGATATGTCCTTAACCTTAACAGTTAGCTATGTAACTTTCTCTACAGTCCTGGAGTATAGACAGAGAGCTACTATAAAATGAGAAAAGGGGGCTGGAGTGATGGCTCAGTGGTTAGCAGCACCATCTGGCACCCACATGGTAGGTGGCAACCATTTGTAACTCTATTTCCAGGTGATCTGAAACCCTCTTCTGCCATTGTGCAAGAAAGGTACACTTACAAACATGCAGGCAAAATAGTCATACCCAAAATAAAAACAAATATTTTTTAAAATATATACCTTGGCCATTACAATGGCTAATTATGATATTAACTACCAATTTTCTTCTAGGGATTCTTTAATTCAGTCAGTAATTCCATAAGTGTATAGAACTTTCTTTTTCCTTTACTGATTATTTTTAGAAAATCCAAATAGGAATTGCTTAGGCAAGGAAATATTCCTTGGATACCCATGAGGGAGGTGTACTTCATTTTCTCCTAAGCTTGGAAATAAGAGAAAAATTTTTCAAAGCATTTGAAGGCACACTCTCAATAAGGAACATAAAGGATTTGAACTCATAACTCACACAACCAGAAAAGGAGACTGCGAGTGAAATAAGTGAACCCAGCAGACCTGAGTGGAGACGCTTGCAGATTTCACAAAGGACGGAATGAATTTCAGGACCACCAGCCACCAGATCTATAATCACATTCAGCCTTTTCACATTATGTTATCAAGTCTCAGTATCATCAGTCTTAAGGAGTGAAGTTCCCTACTCCCTGCAAGCCCAGACTTGGCTTTGGTTTGTAGTAACATACCTACTTGAATTACTTCAGAGTTCATCTAAAACGCAGCAGATTTTGTTTTACCACCTCTGGATTAAGCATGATTCCTTCAAACTTATTTTAAAGTGAAACACACACACATACACACACACACACACACACACACACACACACATTGTTTGTTAAAGGACATTCTCTAATTAACTGGGTATTTCCAATATTTTAATTGATTCTTTGAGAATTTCATGCAATACATTTTGATGGTCTCCAAACCCTCTCTCCCATCTCCACTTCCACACTAATACCTCACCCAGATGTGTCCTCTTTCATTATTTTTTTTTTCTTTTTTAAAGGGCTATCGAGTCTAATTTGTGTCTTCCAAATGCACTTGAGTGTGGGCCCATCCCTTGGAGTCTGGTCAACACAGAAGGCATCATACCTTCAAAGAAAACTGACCCTCTCCCAGCATCTATCAATTGATGCTCAGCAAGGCCTGGGCTTCCCACCCCTCTCCCCCATCCATGGTGGATTCTTGTCTGGCTTGGGCTTGCACAGGTCTTGTGTATGCTGTCACAAGCACTAGGGGTTCATATGAGCACCTACTCCGTGGTGCCTAGACAACATTATTTTCTTATATTCATCTATTATCCTGGGCTCTTACAATCTTTCTGCCTCCTCTTCCACATGATTTCTGAGCCTTGGGAGGAAAGAGTGTAATGTAGGTACCCACTTAGGGTTGACCACTCCACAGTCTCCTTTTATCCACAGGTTAATATGAGTTTTTGTATTAATCTCCATCTGTAAGTGTGGGAATGAAACTTTGTGTGTGGCTTGAGGCAAGAACTTGTAAGACCTGTCCTGTAAGATCTCCAGTTATCTGATATCTCTGTGGGCATTCGGTTGCCTCTGTGAGTTATCTGTAGCTCCCCAGAAGGTTTGGAATATTACAATGTTTCTTGCTTCGCCTTATCTCTGCAAAGTTCCAGGACTGGATGACCCCTTCCCTTAAGGCATTGAGCAAAATATCACACCTCTAGTTACCTGTTGCACAAACTGGAGCTCAGCAGCCCCCCCCCCCGATTAGAGCCAAGGTGGCTCACGCCTCTCTTCCACTTGACCCCCACTTTCTTGCCCAGAGCACAGTAGCCTTCAATACATAGACCTCACTGACAGAAAATAAACGGAGTTACTATCCTCCCGGCTCTCTGATTGTGAGTCCATGCATTTCCACAGGTGATCTCCAGGGGTTTTCCCTCCCTCCTTCTTGCGGGAGTGAAGCCTAGAGACTGTCGGCCTGCAGGCAGGAGACAATTCCTGGAGCTGAGCCAAGAAGGGAAGGACAGTGTGTAGAATGCGGTCACACGTGACTCAAAGACATTGAACGACAACATGTATGTAGTAAGAAGCTTTCTCTGGTGAGAGTGGAGAGGGGTGCTAATCTATGTGTCATTAGAGATCAGACTATTACTGTGACTTTAGCACACTGTAGCAAGCAGTAGGTTCTCCTGTGCCACCTTTGACCTGTCTAGTTACGGTTCTTGGCCATAATTTTGCCAGGTATGGGTCCCATCTTGGGAAACAGGACTTAAATCCAGTCATAAGGTAGTTGGTTGCTCACATAATATTTGTGCCACTATTGTACCAGTGGGCATATCTTGCCAGGACAGTTATTATTGTAGCTCTGAAAGTTCACATGCATAGCACCTTCTAGAATTATGAATGTTAACCAGTAAAAAGGAAGCTTCAAGGTCAGTACCAGCTGGATTTCTTTTTGTTTGTTCTATGACTCACAGTGTACTTAACTAGATCTTTAAGGCATTTTCTTTTCTTCAAAATTGCTACTCTTTGAAGACAGTTGAAATTTAGAGTCTATTTGATTTCACAACAGATGGGGGGGATTAGAGAAAATAACCTTTTGGTAACCATTTTTCCTTTCTCTGTATTTCTTTTTTTTTATTTAATTTTTATTGATGCTTTGTGCATTTCATACATTATTTTCCAATTCAGTTCAGGTTTATTTCCCTTTCCCTTCCCCCCCACCCCAACCCCATCCCAGATCATGCATTCTGCCATAACTGTCCTGCATCTTTCTCTCAGTTTTTTTTTTCATTTTTTAGCTATAAGTGATAATCCATGAGTACAAGCATCCTTCATGCAAAACCAATCTGCAGGCTGTTGTGTCCAAACCCCCACAGCCCCACCATCCAGTGGGGGGTGACAGGTTGTTTGTTCAATCAAGTTGATCAAATGAGTGTCCAGACTACATTGCTGTAGTTTCACCATTCACCCCAGTCGCAGCCTTTACATTCTACCACGCCCCCTCTTCCGCAGATTGTTCCCTAGGCTTAGAAAAGGGGCACAGGTGGATGAGAAGTTAAACAGTCCACTTTCTCTGGAGCTGTTGACTTGGACTCTGGTCAATTCTGGCTGTTTCCTTTCATGGGCTGACAGTTTGTCCAGGAATAACCTTTCGATCCTACTAATGAAGCACAAGCAATTAGATATATAGGTATTTAAGCAGCACTAATAGTTATGGTAGGTTACTTTAGCATAGACACATATGTTTGGATGATATGTTAATCCATGAATTTCATTTCCCCCCCGTTAAATATGGCAGGGTCTTACTGTGGCTTATAACATCTCCTAACCTGTAGAGGATGTAAGCTTGTAGCATCTCTGTATTTCTTCAATATATATTTTGATTTTTGTTTTATGTAAGAATAGCCGGGTGTGGTGGCACATGCCTTTAATCCTAGCACTTGGGAGGCAGAGGCAGGCGGATCTTTGTGAGTTCAAGGCCAGCCTGGTCTACAGAGCAAGTTCCAGGATAGCTGGGGCTACAGGGACACCCTGTCTTGAAAAGACAAAAAAAAGAGAAGAAAATGTATATTTATGAGAAAATGTGAATGTACAGGAAAGAGAGAGTAGGCAATAAAAAATAATTCCTAACATGAACATTCTTGAAGTAATCACTATTATTGGATATTTCTTTCCAGTGATTTTTTTTCAGTGTGCCTTCTAGGAGCACTGAGATTATAACACATACACATATTTATACATACCTGTGAATTTTTCCATTACAACATTCTTCAAGATTCTAATTTTTAGTTGACTACATGATACCATTACATGGATAAACCATGATGAACTTAATTAACTACTTCCATGTCATTTGATATTTTCAAATGTATTTAATTTCCCTTGTTTATACTCAGATCCATTTTGATTGCTTCCCCAAAGCCAAAACATTGTGCCAGAAGATATTTTAAATATTTTATTTATGATTTTATGTGTATGAATGTACTACATGCATGGATGTAAGTGTACCCCTGCCATGCAGTCCCTGTGGAAGTTAGAAGAGGGCTTTGGGTCCCCTGGAACTGGAGTTCAGGACAGTTGTTAGCACAGTTGTTAGACACCATGTTGGTGCTGAAAATTGAACCCAGGTCCTCTGCAAGAGCAGCCAGTGCTCTTAAACACTGAAGGGATCTCTCCAGAGCCACAAAAGATATTTTGGAACCATAATATAGCAAATAATATGCAAGAGACACTGTTGTTAACTTCCTGTCTCTATAAAGTATATGTGCTATCATTATCTTTATTTTACAGATGAGAGAACTGGAGTAGAGAGATTAGGTAACTTCTAAAAGTCAATAAGGAGTTAAGGGTAACTGCCTGGACTTTAAAGGGCCCCATGCTGGATTAAAGAAAAACTTCACCTTAAACTCAAGCCGAGTTGTAGAACTCCCAGCCTGGAAACTATAAAGTCCTAACTCAGACACTGCTGGTATCTGGAAAAACCGGTGTCAGCCCCTATTATAGTCTGAGAATGCAGCTCCCATGGTCTTAACTCTTGAAAACCCTAAGTATGACAAATAGCCCTAACGCCCCCTTTCCCAATCCTCCAACCCTTAGAAGCAACCACCCACTGTGCCTCCTGCTACAGTTTCAATCCCACAGAGAAACTGTTGTCCCTCCTTGTTCTTAATAAAGGGCATTCTGCCTCTATTGAGGCCAGGTCTGCCCCTCTCTTTTCATGTCACCTGGCTCAATCCCAATATAACAATGAGTAGATGAAGGAGCTAAGATCTGAGTTTGAATACCTGCTCCTACCTGCCTCACACTGTGCCCTTCAGGAAAGTTGAAACGTTTTGGTGAGTACTGTTAAATTTTATAAAGAACACATGTACTCATGGGAAATGGATACTTCACTTTACACCACCTTACTGTGACCATCGAGGAAATGGGTTTTTTTTTTTAATATCCATACACCAATTATCAATTTTTAATTTGTACTTATTCAATTCAGCTTCTTCAAAATCAATTATATAGGGATTTTTCTGAGACTGGTATTTGTTGATTTATTGATGGAGGAAAGCTGGATGAATTTTTTTTTCAAAGGATGGAAATTAATTTGATTTAGATCAGCATATGTGTCTGCTTAAGTTGATTTGAACATAAACAGCAGTATGGCCACTAGAACTATTAAAATCAAGGCAAATATCATTTATTCTGTTTGCTGCCATCTTTGTATTTGATGAGATTCCTTTTTTACCTTAGACATGACCTGATAGATGCTTCCTCAAGAAAGATCAGGAGCAAATAGAAAATATTTGGAACAAACAAAATGTTTTCTAGTAATTAATCAAATAAAACATATATCTTATAATAGATGTTGGAGGTGAAAAATCTTTTGAAAGCTAGATCCTGACCTAAGCCAGAACAAATGGTCTGGGATTTGTCTCATGTAATTGAATTGAATTTCTGGAGCACATCCTTCTGATCTATTATGAGCCCTGGCTTGGATGGAACTTATATTAGTTACTTTTATGTTGCCTTGACCAAATACCTGACAAAAACAGCTTAAGGGGGGAAGGATTTATTTTGCCTCTTGTAGTCTATTGGATGGAGAAGACCTGGTGGCCAGTGCTCCGTCATGGCGGAAGCAGGCAGCTAGATGCCTCACCTCCTCCAATCCCAGCAGTGCAGGAAACAGGAAGAGGAAATCCTGAGATTTGGCGGGCTTTCTCCACTTCCCCTTTTCTTCATTCTGGATCCCCAAGCCATGCCGTGCTGCTGCCCACATAAGAGATGGATCTTTCACACTCAGTCAGTCCTGTCTGGAAAATCTCTCACTAATACACTAGTGTTTCTGTTTCCTATTCCAGTCAATTTGGCATTAAAAATTGGCAGTTAAAAAACTCGGGATTTTTTTTTGGGGGGGCGGTATTTTTTTGAAACAGGATCTCCCTTTAGTCCCAGCTTGCTCTGTAAATGAGGCTGGCCTTGAACTCGCAGAGATCTGCCTGCCTCTGCCTCTCAAGTGCTGGGATTAGAGGTGTGCACCACCAAAAAACTCAAGAAAAGTAGAAATGTTTGCCAGTGCAATATTTTAACTGCCTTTTTAAATTTTGAGCAGGAAATGCAATACCTGTGAGCATATTGCCCATGTGAATTCTCACTTCACTATCACTGAAGTGTTTTTTATGTTAAAAATATAAAGGAATTATCTAAGTAGCCTGAAATCTGGCATCTGATTATATTCTGTGCTTTGGAACACATATAACCAGAGTAAGATACACTAACTCAGACACACTGATTCTCATGTAAGTCAGCTAGTCATGAAATGTGGCCTATCTGGTTGCCCTATTTAATGAAGTATTACTTCAAATGAGACCATTTTTCATGGCAGAGGCTGTCAACAGAAGCTTTTTAGTGTAGAACTGCTTCTTATGTTTACAGAACCAGTGTCTGTCTCTTTTTCTAAGAACAGATATCAGCCATTTAAACACAACACTACTTCTTAATTATATTTCCAGCTGCTAAGGAAAATGCGTTTGCAAAGGCTTAGAATGAATTTCAATGGTACAATGTTTTGCCTCGTATGCTTAGGGCCCTGAGTTCAATCCCTAGAATTAGAAATAATTTTTTATAATATTAAGATACAAAAATCTGGGCATGGTGGTGCATGCCTTTAATCCTAGCACTTGTGAGGCAGAGGCAGGCAGATCTTTGTGAGTTCAAGGCCAGCCTGGTGTACAGAGTGAGTTCCAGGACAACTGGGGCTACAGGGAGACCCTGTCTCAAAAAGACAAAAAAAAAGATACAAACAAATCCATTTTCATACTAGTCACCAAGAGGACAAAGCTTATAATCTACAACATTTTCAAAACCTCCAAAACAAACATGAAGGGAATAATGGAATGGATGTTTAAATGGGAAGAGGGATGGGATACTAGGACAGAAGAGGGGTAAGGGAGGGAGAACTATGAGGATGGCTCAAAAATCCACATGGAAACCCACTATTTCATAAGCTTCCCCAGTATAAAAGAGTATAATTAGAGAAAGAGGATAATGTTCCTCCCAGAAGCCATGGGTTGCCAAATAAAAAGCCCAATTCCAGGTGTGGGATACTTCCTTTTCAGTTGTTCAAGAATGCCCTGCAGATCCCTAAAACAATATAAGCTATTGCTACTGCTATTGCTACTGCTATTGCTACTGCTATTGCTATTGCTATTGCTATTGCTGTTGCTATTGGATGCAAAGACCCTTTTGCTGAAGGCATCACACACTTAGGTTATGGGACACTGAGAAATCAATTGGTACTAACCAGAAAATTTCCTTCCTACTGACTAGCTTTCATAGTATCAGAAGGTGCTATGCAACCATCTGGGGGACAAAACTAACCAACAGTCTTACATAGCTATGAACACTGGAAACTACAATTCTGACCAGTGAGGTAAGATGTGTCCATGGGTACAGTAGTGGAACAAATGTCATGATGTAATTAACTGCTTTCTGATTGGCCCACTCCAGAGAAAGAAATGTTTACCTGATACTGTAAATCTGCCTGAGAACTGGTGGCTATGGAACTCACAGGACCAACAAGTAAACCTACTACTGTTATTTTTCTAAATGGACATAGTAGCAAGCTGTTCTCTAAATTCATCTCACTATACCCATAGATTGGTACAGCTCTCAGGCCTCATTAGAGAAGTCTTCATGAGGTGGACAAGACTTAACACAGAAACTCACAACTACTCAACATAGAGAGAATAAGTGTCTATTGAGTCTTCAACCATAAATGGGAAATCTATATCACAGCCCCTACCACTTCTGAGACCATTGTGGAAGAGGAGGTGGAAAGATTGTTAAAAGCTGGGGGTTGGGAAAGATCAGACCCAAACAGTGTCTTCTTCTGTCTTCTTCTGAGATGACCACTACACTCATGACCTTAAGACAGCTGTGATTGCCTGAACAAGATGTGCAAACATCCAGCCAGTGAGCATTCCAGCATGATGGGTGAGGGGGATCCAGAGCTCCCGTCCTGAGCTGAGGGGTTACTGACAGTCGATAGCTTCAGGAGGATGAAGAGTCAGTTTTCCTTAAGGATGTGACTTTGGCAGGTTGACCAGGTGCCAATGGATGACCTCACATCCATGAATATAAAGGCATCACATATTAGACCCAACATGATATAGATTTTAAAAGGGGAAATGAGATTGGAAGGTACGGCAGGTGGATCTGGGAGGAATCAAGGGAAATGGGGTGTTTGAATATGAGTAAAATATATTTTCTGCACAAAAATATTTTAAAGATAAATAAAATAAAATAAAATAAAATAAAATAAATAAAAATATGGTATTTTTTAAAAAGAAAAGAAAAAAACCCAAAATCTTGGTTTGCTCTAAAATAGGAAAAATAAATAAGACATAATATTTACTGTTATTACATTGTTACATTGCTTTGTTAACTATTAATGATTAAGTCTTAAGCCAATTACTCATAAGTTGAAATGTTTCATTTTGCTTATAAAAAAGTCAATAATTAACTCCGATATATGTTTAGGAATTCACATTTTCCCTTTAATTTTATATTACTCTAAAATATGAATATATACCTTCCACCCATAATACATTAATTACCATGTCTGAAAGTAAGGGTAAGTTAATTCTAGGGTTCATTAAGAGATTCACATTATAACATCACAGTTGCTTTCAGATAGAAAGAAATATAACAATAACATTACTCAGCTTGTCTTTCAATTGGGGGATTTGGTACTAGCATCCACAAATGAGGGAAAACATTTCCCGTTTGTTTTTGGGGGACTGTGTTACTTCACTTAGCATAATGACTTTGAGTTCCATTCATTTACCTGCAAAGTTCATGATGTCATCTTTATTTACCACTGCATAGAACTCCATTGTGTAGCTGTACCACATTTTTGTTATCCAATCATCAGCTGAGGGGCATTTGGGTTGGTTCTAACTCTTCACTATTGTGAAGAGGGTTGCAATAAACATAGATGTGCATGTATCTTTGTGGTAGGATGAGTCATTTGGGTATATACCCAGGAGCGGTATGACTGGGTCAGGTGGTAGGTTCATTTTGAGTCTTTTAAGGGTTCTCCACACTGCTTTGCACAGTGCTTGTTTGTGAGTTTTACATTCCCACCAGCAGTGGTCGAGTGTTCCCCTTTCTCCACAACCTCTCCAGCATTTGGTGTCTTTTGTTATCTTGATCTTAGCCAGTCTTATCGGAGGAAGATGATATCTTAGAGTGGTTTTAATTTGAATTTCCTTAATTATTAGTGATGTTGAACACTTTTTAAGATATTTCTCAGCCATCTTTACAGTTGACATACAGTTTATTCCTGGAGAACATAATTCTGATACATATATGACATTTATACAGGCATATTTTGGAGCAATACAATTTGGAGGGAACCACAACAACATAAAGGCTTGGTCAAAGAACGGACTGATATAGTTAAATTGTGCCCCAAACAATAAACCTTTGCAGAGAAAAACTAAAAAGACTGAGAGAAAGATGCAGGACATGTATGGCAGAATGCTTGATCTGGGGTGGGGCGGGGTGAGGGGAAGGGAAAGGGGACTGTGTCTAAATTGAACTTAAAAATGATGTCTGAAATGCACAAAATATCAATATTTTAAAAGTCAATTTAGAGCCGGGCATGGTGGCACACGCCTTTAATCCTAGCACTTGGGAGGCAGAGGCAGTTGGATCTTTATGAGTTCAAGGCCAGCCTGGTCTACAATGTGAGTTCCAGGACAGCTGGGGCTACAGGGAGACCCCGTCTTGAAAAGGCCAAAAAAACAAAAGTCAATTTAAAAAGTCAACAATTAAACTTAATGTACCAAATTTGCCATGATTTGAGACTTCAAAAGACAGCCTATGACCCACAAAGCCTTTACACAGGCTGAGTTTAAGGAGGTACTTCTATCTGGTCAACTTATTTTCAACTTATTTTATTTCTTCATTAGGTAGCATAGATGATCTAACAAATATTTTCTATCATGGTGACTAAATAACTGAGATAAATAAATTTCAAAAGAGGAAAGATTCATTTGGTTCTTCGTTTTGCTTCAGAGACTTCAATTCTTTGTCACTTCCCCCTAGTGCTGCAAGGCAGAACGTTGCCCACCTCACCTTATGGAAGTCAGAGACAGGAAATGGGCAAGGAGGCAGAGAGGACGGGAGGCACTGAGGATGCCTCTGTTGTGTGTTTATTCTTTTATTAACCTTTTAGTTAGTATTCAGAGTAGGAGTTTTGTATGGCAACTCCTCCTCACACATTGCTGTTATGCTGGTCTCCTCTCCCACTTCAATTCTCTCTTCAGTTTTCATGGCAGATGTATCGCACTACTTTCTCTTCTTCCTCTGCATCTCCTTAGACCTTGCACTCCTCTTTTTTAAATTTTATTTATTTATTTACGTGTATGAATATACTGTCTGCATGTAGGTTTATGCAACCATGTCATGCAATGCTGCAGAGGTCAGAAGAAGGTGTTGGATTCCCCTGGAACTGGAGCTAAAGATGATTCTCAGTCACCATGTGGGTGCTGGGGATCAAATCCAGGTCCTCTGAAAGAGCAGTTGGCACTCTTAACCGCTAGGCCATCTCTCCAGCCCTGCACTCCTCTTTTTTAGTCTTCTGATTTCACAATATGTGTGACTGCATGTGCTTGTGAGTGTGTGTGGTGTGAATGAGCATGTGTATGGGGAAGTCAGAGTATGTGAGTAGGTGTGCATATGTGTGTGTGTGTACCAGTGAGTGCACATTTGTGTGTGTGCAAGAGTGTGAGAGTGTGTTTGAAAGTGTCTGTAGGAGAATGTGTACATGTATTTGAGTGAATGATGATGTCATGTGTGTATGTGTTATAGCATGTGCTTAATTTTTGAGTGTGTTATATGATACTATATATGTGTGAGTGTAAGATAGTGTATTTGAGTTTGTATAAGAATTAGTATAAATTGGGGCTGGAGAGATGGCCTAGCGGTTAAGAGCGCCGACTGCTCTTACAGAGGACCCGGGTTCGATCCCCAGCACCCACATGGCGGCTGAGAACCGTCTGAAACTCCAATTCCAGGAGAGCTCCAGTTCCAGGGGAATCCGACACCCTCTTCTGACCTCCACGGCATTGCACGACACGGGTGCACAGACTTGCATGCAGGCAGTACATTCATACACATATGGAAATAAATAAAATTAATAAAAAAAAATAAAAAAAATAATTAGTATAAATTTAAGAATATTAGTGCATGTGTATATGGGCACGAGAATACCAGTGTGTGTGAGTGGATGTAAGTGTTGAATTTGGTTGAGTTTGTGAGTACATTCATCATTGTGAAAATGAGCATTTAATTTAAGGCTGTGTCTCAGTGTGTGACTGTGTATAAATGTGTGAGTATGTTTTTGTGACTAAGTTTATATGTGTGAGTCAGTCCACATATGTACATTTTTTGTATATATTAGTCAGTGTATGAGCACTTAAGGTGGTGTCTGAGTGTGTGTGTGCCTGTGTATAATTATATGAGCGTGGTTGTGTTACTGAGGGCTTGTGCATATGATTCTGTGTACATAAGTATATTTGTGTGTGAATGCATGTAAGTATGTGATGATATGTGAGAGTATGTGTATGTGGTTTGTGGGTTTGTGTATGTATTTATGTGTGTTCATGCATGTGTGTGCATAAGTATGTACGAATTTGTGCTTCTGTATATATAAATCAAAATATGAACATGTACTGAAACACAGGCATATCTGAGCATCTGTTAATATGTGTGTGAATCTGTTAGTGTTACTGTGATTTTGTGCATTTGGGTCTGTGCACATGTATGTGTTACAGTGTGTATGAGTGTGCATGTGCCTGCAAGTATGAATGTATGCTTCTACATGCATGAGTGAATTTGAACATATGAGAGTGTTAGTATGTTAGTACATGACTAAGTAGGAGTATGGGTATATGTGGGTGTGAATTCATGTGTTTATGCGTGTGTAACTAGAACCTGTAAGAGTGTCATACTGTGTGAGTGGATGTGCATGTGTACATGGGTGTGTAGGCATGAGAGAATGTGTAAGAGTGTTTTCTGAGTATCCCTTTAGTCACACCTGCTCTAGAACTCACTGTGTAGACCAGGATGGGCCTGAACTAACAGAGATCCGCCTGCCTCTGCCTCCCTAGTTCTGGGATTAAAGGTGTGTGTCACCATGCCCATCCAGAGTTTTCTTAATTGTCTAAGCTGGCCTTGTACTCCTGGGCTCAGCCTTGATCTTCTTACCTCAGCCTCCTATGTAGCTGGGATCATAAGGGTGTACCATGACACCTAGCTGAGGTCAAATCTTTTTCTTCTATTTCTATTTATCTGAGTGTATGCCACATATGTCCAATTGCCCATAGAGGCTACAAAGGGTGTTCTATCCTTAGAGATGGAATTACAGGTAGTTGTGAGGTGGGTATTTGAATAATTTGAGAGAATGTGTCTGTGAAGGCAGGTTTAATTGTATTTGTGCATTTTGAGGGTGGATATTCAACTTGAAGTCTGGATTTTCACATGAGAACCATGCAGTACTCATTTTTGGGATCTGACTACTTTGAACTTTATGATCTCTGGTTCCATCTGTTTTCCTCAAAATGTCATAATTTCATTCTGTTTCATAATAGACATAATTAACTTGTATAAACAAATGTATCATATTTTATTTGTCTATTCATTTGTCCATAGACCTCTAGGCTGGTTCTTATAGGCTATTGTAAATTGTTAGCAGCAATAAACATGGATATACAAGTATCTCTGTGGCATCTTGATTTAGAATCCTTTGGGTTTCTACCTTGAAGGGGTAGAACTGGCTCATATGGCACTCCACTTTTAACTTTCTGAGAGGTTTGTAGAGTAATTTTCACAGTGGCTGCAGAGTTTACATTCTTTTTTAATGCTTTTATTGATTTTTTTTTATTTTGGACATCATTTTTTTCCATTCAGTTTAGGCATATTCCCTTTTCTTTCCCCCAACCCCACCCCAGATCATGTACTCTGCCATAACTGTCCTGCATTTTTCTCTCAGTCTTTTTTTATGTTTAGGAAGTCACATTTTCCTCCATTAATTTTCTATTACTCTAAAATATGGATACATACTCTCCACCCATATGCAGTAATTACACAGTCTGAAAATAAGTGGTGGGTGGATTCTAGAGCTCATTGAGAGATTTACATTATAACAGCAGAGTTGCTTTCAGATAAACAGAAATATAACAATAATGTTGTTCAGCTTGCCTTTCATCTGGGGGATTTGGTGTTAGCATCCACAAATGAGGAAAACCATTCTCCATTTGTCTTTCTGGTACTGAGCATAGTGGCTTTGAGCTCCATCCATTTACATGCAAAGTTCATAATGCCATCTTTACTGCTAAATAGTACTCCATTGTGTAGATGTACCACATTTTTGTCATCCACTCATCTGTTGAGGGGCATTTGGGTTGGTTTCTGCTCTTCACTATTGTGAAGACAGCTGCAATAAACATGGATGTGCATGTATCTTTGCAGTGGGATGAGTCTTGTGAGTATATACCCAGGAGTGATATTACTGGGTCAGGTGGTAGGCTCATTTTGAGTCTTTTAAGGGTTCTCCACACTGCTTTCCATAGTGGTTGTACAAGTTTACATTCGCACCAGCATTGGCTGAATATTCCCATTTCCCCACAACCTCTTTAGCATTTAGTGTTTTGTTTTCTTGATCTTAGTCATATCAGAGTGAGATGATATCTGAGAGTGGTTTTAATTCACATTTCCTTAATTATTAATGATGTTGAACAGTTTTTAAGATGTTTCTCAGCCATCTTTAATTCCTCACTGGTGAAGTCTCTATTCATCTCTTTACTCCATCTTTTGAGTAGGTCATTTGTTTTCTTCTTTGTTTTTGAGTAGTTTATATATTCTTGCAGTGTATAAGGTTTGCACTGTCTTCATGTTCTCATCAGTATTTGTTGTTTGTCTCCATGATATTAACTATTCTGACTGGGGTGAGATGTAATCTCAGTGCAGTTTATTATTTCCTTCAAGGAAATTCACTCACTGGCATGGCTTTCTCTACTAGGCCATAAGCCCTGGAGATATTATTACTTCCCACTAGTTGTGTACCTCCACAGGCTGGAGACTAAGGCTTCAGTACATGGGCCTATGGAAGTTACTTCAAAACCAGACTACAGCAGTGGACCTAAAATATCAACAGTTTCCACATCTGTCTGCAGCTCAATTAATTCAAACATTTGCTTCTGATATTGGGTGCTTGTTCTCCACTGAAGATAGAGACTGCTTTTTGCACAGAACCAGAAACAAACTGTTTATTGTTCCAGCTCCTGTGTAGTTCATAAAAGTGTCAATTAATTGTTTCTAGGTTTAAATTTCAAATTCTAGCAAGAAAAATCTGATCCACTTTGTGGATTATCAACCTCTGTTCCAATAAACTGCAGATACAGATGCAGAATTACAACTTCAGATTAGTATGTATGTGAGGGGAAGGGATGTCTTAACCTGATCCCAGGGAAACAGAGCAGGAGGGAAGTTGGCATTTAGCCTGGTCCACACCTGTTACCTGGTGATTTGTGGAGATTGATGGGCACATTCAGGAGTAGTGAAGGACTGTGGTCTCCCATGAGGAGACATGGGGTGATATTCTCATCTTTATATATGGAGCACCATTTTTCTTTTCAAGAAATCTGTATGCTCCCAGGTGGGCCAAGGGTAACAGGAGGTATCAGAACCCTGAGCCATAGTTTTGCTTTTACTTTTTGTCTTTCATTTGGCTTCAGAATTTCCATGGAATTCAAGTTTGGGAATGTTCATTTCAGATCTACTAATAAATAAAATATTTTAATGGAATCATAAATCTTTAATTACAGTTCAATATGTTGCTGACTTAAATTGCTTTTGAAGTAAAACAATTCTATTAAATATACAAGAAGCTATTTATTTTACCAAAAATACATATCCTAATTTCAAAACATGAAACAGATGCATTTTTAAATGCATATCATTTGGAGAGAATATTAACAAGACCTGGTCTTTTCTAGAAAGTACATGTTTATATGTTTTCATAAAACAATAGGAAACCAAAGTGACAATAATAGGGTAGAGACTTTTTTATTCTTTGAGATTTCTTTTTTTTTTTTCTCTTTTTTTTAATTAAGTTTTGGGCAATTCTTTTTTTTTTTTTTTTTTTTCCGAATGATACCAAATGCTGATAGGTTTGCCGTTTAAAAGGTGAAACGACTCATCCATTGCTGTTTGTAATGTAAAAACACTTATCGCACTATTGGATAAGCAGTGTGGGGAAGCCCTTAGAATACTCACAATACATCCTTCGCATGAACCCAGGTGCAGTAACCACCTCCCTGGGGATATACCCACAATACACAGACTTGACTGCAGAGCTACCATGCATGCAACCTCTAGGTCTTATCGCAGCTACTTGTTTCACAATAGCGAAAAGTTGGAACCAGCCCAGTTGCCCCTCAAAACGAAGATGGATAGAGAAATGTTTGAGGTACATTACTACGCGATGTATTTTTTCTATGCGCAGTCCCGAAGGGCCAAATCATGACTTTGCGGAGGTAAATGGCGTGGAGCTTTACCGCCCTTCTTTTCCTCCTTCACCCCCCGGTCCCCGCCCCCCCCCCCGCCCCGCTTGTGCCCTCCCGCCCCTCTGTTGCTGCTCGGTCCCCACCCCGCCGCTAGCTAAATCCTTTCTCCTGGGTGTATGGCCTAGCCACAGACCCCCCCCCGCCTCCTATGCACTCCGCCCCCTGGCCTGCCCCTGTGTGCCTTTGCGCCGGGGGCTGGCTTGCGAACGTGACACGGGTGTACTATTTGATTATGGATATTTAATTGACATGAGGTTCAGCAACGTACCCAGTTTCACCTAACAACTGTCTACAGGGCACACATGGTGTTTTAGGACTTAGTAAAAGTAAAATATGTGTACATTAAACAACATGGTTTACAAGGACTATGAGAAAAAAACAGTAATGCATCTAGTTAAATGTAGATATAATTACGCTGTTGATCAACATTTGTTTTACGAAACAAAATGTGTAGAGCAAAAAAGCTTGGGAGTGGACAGATACAAACTGTTCGTCTATAATTGTCCTGTGTGACAGAAAGACCTTGAGCATTCTCTAAGATGAGGTAACGTAAAGTGTAATGTGTGACCACAAGGATCATATATAGTCCACCAATCACACCAAATGGGTGAATTGTGCTGAATCATGGGGGGACATTGATGATCCCCCTTGTGCCTGTTGATCACCCTTCGTTTATGTAAATAATAAATTGTCTCCTGAGACTCAGGGTTAAAAAAAAAAAAGGGGAGGGGGAACAGAAAGACATGAAACCTTTTCATTCAAAAACCCAAAACTTTGACTTCAAATTTTAAAACTAACCACGGGAAAAGATATTGTTGTTCCAAGCAGGATAAAAAATGTCACCAACTTAATGGCTGAGAAAGAAAAGACTACAGCTTTTGCATTGAGTAGGAGTGACCAAAAAGTGGCAACTGAAAGGTTGACCCGTCTGAACATTGTAAAGGATGAAAAGCCACAGATTGCCATAAACACTCGAACCCTCTGCTGTGGATCTTAACTGTAACACTATTTATAATGAGTCCTAATGAAACTTATACCTTCTAGGTGCCACAAAGGTTTTGAGGCTGAGAGACTTTCTTGACTCCCCCCCCCCCCCATAGAACAAGGAAAAATATGATGATGATGAGGTCATTCTCCTACCAATGTACAATAGTCACTATCGAGGTAATCTCTTATCACTGGTAAAAATGCCTTCTTTAATTGACTAAGCAAACTAAGAACTGTGAAAAGGGTTATACTTGGTTCAGAACCAATATAATACTAAAGTCCTTGGCTATGCACTAGGCAAAGTATATTAATGCAGGCACTCTGACATCAGCAATGGATTGTTTCTAAGGATAGGGAATGTTGGCCAGGGGATCCAAGGCCCCACAAAAGGTAAGGGCTCCTTGCCTCCAAGTTGGGATACTGCAGGAGGAGGAGGCAATAAGACCCTGCTGCCAAAGACCCTGACGTTAACATGGAGGCCGTTGTCGAGATCTTCACATCCCTAAGGTGACAGATGGACGTCTGGAATTTCCACGGACGAGCGTGAATCCCCAAAGGCCACGAATCCACAGAAACGCCAAGCGTGTCTCCCATAGTCAGCAAACGCCAAGCCGCACAGCACCAGCGTACACCATCCCTGCCTGAATACCTGTGCCCCCCCCCCCCCCCCCCCCCCCCCAGGGAGCAGCCGGTCCTATATCCCAACAATGTGGCTATTGGCTCTCGCCCTTGGAGGAAATAACCCAGGGCTGATGCCACCAAGCTTACATCCTTTACAGGTTAGGAGATGTTACAAGCCACATAAGACCGCTGTCCATATTTACAGGGGGGAAAATGTAATTCATGGATTAACATATCATCCCAAACATAGGGTGCTATGGCCAAAGTACCTACCATAACATTAGTGCTGCTTAAATACTATATATATAAACTTGTGCTTCATTAGTGATGTCGAAAGGTTACCACCTGGACAAACTGTCAGCCCATAGAAGGAAACAGCCAGAAATTGACCAGAGTCCAAGTCAACAGCTCCAGAGAGATGGACTGTTAATCTCATCCACCGTGCCCCTTCTAAGCCTAGGGAACAACCTGCGGAAGAGGTGGCGTGGTAGAATGTAAGGCTCCGATTGGGGTGAATGGTGAAATACAGCGATGTAGTCTGCACTCATTGATCAATCTTTTCCACCCCATGTCACCCCCCGAGCTATTGTTGGGCTTGTATTTTTTGGACACAACACCTTGTAATTGGTTTTGCACAAGGATGCTTGTACTCATGGATTATCATTAAGCTAAAAAAAAAAAAGAAAAAAAAAAGAAGAGATGACGTCTTATGCAGAATAATACTTCTGGATTTGTGGTGGGGGTGGGGGAAAGGGAAAGGGAAAAATGCCTATCTGAATTGGAAAATGATGTACAAATCCAAAGCATCAAAAAAAAAAAAAAAAAAAAAAAAAAAATCAAATTTTTTTGTAAAAACAAACAAAAAAAAAAACCTGTAGATTGGTTTTGCACGACNAGCCATGAAACCTTTCATCAAAAACCGTGCATATTTCAACATTTTTTTTTCATAATCTAAACAAAACTTAAATCTTAAAACTAACTACGGAAAAAATTGTTGTTCCACGGAGGTAAAAAAGTCACCAATCTTAATCAGCTAGAAAAAAAAAGCAAAAATCAGCTTTTGCATTTGAGTAGGAATGTACCAAAAATAGTGGCAACTGAAAGGTTTACCGTCTGAAACATTAAAGGAGGAAAAGACACATCAGATTGCCATAAACATCATCAACCCTTGCTGTGGATCTTACATGTAACAACTATTTATAATGAGTTCCTAATGAAACCTTATACCTTCTAGGTTGCCACAAGGTTTGCTGTGAGGTTGAGAGATCTCCTTTGCTCCCCCCCCCCCATGACCCCCCTCCCCCCCCCCCCCATAGAACAAAGAGGGAAAATATGAGATGATATGAGGTATTTCTCCAACTTTAAATGAGACAACTATTATGAGGTAATCTCTTTAACACTGGTAAAAATGCCTTCTTTAATTGACTAATAGCACTAAGAACTGTGAAACAGGATTATACTTGGTTCAGAACCCAAATATAATACTAAAGTCCTGGGCTATGCACTAGGCAAAGTATATTAATGCAGGCAGCTCTGACATCAGCAAGGATTGTTCTTTACCAGGATAGGGGAGATGTTGGCCAGGGGATCCAAGGCCCCACCACAGGTAAGGGCTCTCCTTGCCCTAAGTTGGGATACTGCAGGAGGAGGCAAAGAGGGAGAAGAGGATCAGACCCTGCTGACCAAACCGAGTTCACGGAGGGCTGGATACGCCTCTTCATATGCTGAGGTGTTTGGAGTGGAGGGATGTATTGAGACGTGCACATGCAAGTGTACAGATGGCCGCTGGAATCTGCCACGAGACGGTGAGAGATGTACCAAAGGCCACGCCAAACCAAGTAAAGCAAAGACGGGTCTCCCTGAGTCAAGCAAGACGATCCACCGTCGTCAGCACTCAGAGCTACACTACACCTGCTGGAAATCTGTGCCCCCCCCCCCCCCCCCCCAGCGGAGGCAGCTTATGCCTGTATATCCCAAATCTAATTGGCTTGGCTCTCTCCTTGGAGGGATACACCCATGGCTGTGCCCAAGCTTACATCCTTTACAGGTTGGAGATGTTATAGCAACAGTAAACCTGTCATATTTAACAGGGGGGAAAATGTAATTCATGGATTCGAACATCATCCAACTATGTGTCTATGCCAAAGAACCCCTACATAACTATTAGTGCTGCTTAAATACCTATATCTAACTGCTTGTGCTTCATTAGTTGGATCAAAGGTTACCCCTGGACAAACTGTCAGCCCATGAAAGGAAACAGCCAGAATTGCCAGAGTCCAAGTCAACAGCTCCAGAGAGATGTGGACTGTTTTCTTCTCATCCACCTGTGCCCTTTTCTAAGCCTAGGGAACAACCTGCGGAAGAGGGGGTGGTGTAGCTAGGTAGAATGTAAAGGCTCCATTGGGGTGAATGATTGTAAATACAGCATGTAGTCTGGGCACTATTTGATCAACTTGATTGAACAAAAACCTGGCACCCCCCACTGGATGTGGGGTTGGGGGTTTGACACAGCGGCCTGTATGTGGGGGTTGAGTGGACACAACAGCCTGTAGATGGTTTGCACGGGGATGCTTGTACTCATGGCTTATCACTTATCAGCTAAAAAAAGAAAAAAAAAAAAAACACAGAAGATGCAGACAGTTATGGCAGAAATAACTAACTGATGCTCTTGGGATGGTGGGGTGGGGGTGGGGGGGAAAGGGAGAGAAAGGGAAAAAATGCCTGACTGAATTAGAAAATGATGTAGAAATGCACAAAGCACAAAAAAAAAAAAAAAAAAAAAATAAAAAAAAAAAAAAAGAAAAGAAATCAAATTTTTTTGAAAAAACAAACAAAAAAAACCTGTAGATTGGTTTGCACGAAGGATGCTTATACTCATGGATTTCACTTATAGCTAAAAAAGAAAAGCAAAAACAAAAAAATTGAAAGATGCAGGACAGTTATGGCAGAATACATGATCCTGGGATGGGATGGGGGTGGGGAGGGGGAAGGGAAAGGAAATTGCCTGATCTGAATTTGAACATGACTGATGAAATGCAAAAACCATCAATAAAATTAAATTAAAATATAAAAAAATAAAAAATAATACCTATATATCTTATTGTTGTGTGCTTATTAGTAGGATCAAAAGGCTATATTTATAACTTTAATTAATCCTAATATCTAATTGCATGTGCTTCATTAGTGGATCGAAAGGTTATGCCTGACAAGCTGGCAGCCCATGAAAAGAAAACAGCCAGACTGACTAGAGACCAAGACATCAGCTCCAAGAGTAGTAGTAGAGTTTTTTGCTTCTCTTCCACCTGTGCCCCTTTTCTCAAGCCTAGGAACCCCAATCTGCGAAGAAGAGTCGGGGGCAATGGTAGAATATGTAAGGGCTGCGATTGGGTTAATGGGTGAAACTGTGAAACTACGATTGAAACTATAACAATACTGGACACTCATTTGATCAACTTGATTGAACATACAAGCCCCCCCGGCTGGATGTCTGGGACCCATGAGCTGTGTGGGTTTGGGCAAACTGCTTGCACATTGGTTTTACATGAAGGATGCTTGTACTCACAAATGTTTATGTTAAAAAAAAATGAAAAAAAAACAAACACAAAAAAGCAGAGAAAGATGCAGAAAACTTATGGCAGAATGCATGATCTGGGTGGTAGGTGGGTTGGGGATAGTTGGGGTGAAGGAAGGGGAGGGGATATATGCCTGAACTGAATTGGAAAAATGATTATGAAATACACAAGATCAATAAAAAAAAAGAGAAATAAAAAGATAACAAAAAAAGTGTTCAACAAAAAAAAGTGTTCAACATCGCAATATTAAGAACTAGCAAAATTAAAACTACTTTAAGATATCATCTCACCCCATAAGACAGGCTAGGATCAAGAAATGATATCGAATTCTGGAGAGGTTGTGAGAGAAGGGGAATACTCAACCACTGCTGGCTGGTGGTAATGTAAACTTGTACAGCCATTATGGAAAGCAGTGTGGAGAACCCTTTAAAAGACACAAAAGACTCATCCTGCCACAGAGATACATGCACAGCACATTCACGTTTATTGCAGCTGTTTTCACAATAGCAAAGAGCTGGAACCAACCCACGTGCCCCTCAACCATGATTAGATAGAGAACAATGTGGTACATCTACACGATGGAGTTTTATGCAGCAGTAAAGGAAAGATGACAATTCATGAACTTTGCAGAAGTAAATGGATGGAGACTGAAGAAAGTTATGTTAAGTGAGTAACATAGCCCCAGAAAAACAAAGGATGAATGGATCCCTCATTTGTACTTAGTTGTAAGGCAAACTGAAGAAAGTTAATGTTATATTCCTCTTTAACTGAAAGCAACTGTACTCTTATAATATGAATCCCTTAACAGGCTATAGAATTAATCTATCACTTACTTTCAATGTTAATTATATATATTCTTTTTACCCTTAATGGGATCTAGAATTAACCTACCACATATGCTCAGACTTTGTAATTCTGGTATATAGGGGGAGGGTATGTATCCATACTTAAGTTAATATGAAATTCTGGGAAAAGGGGAACAATGTGGAATCCTAAAATGTTGTGGAATTACCGTTTACTTTCAGATGTCATAATTTTGTATATATGTGGACTCATGCATATTTGAGCAATACAAATTAGAGGCGGGAACAACAACAAAAGGACTGAGTCAAAGTACTGACTGAAACAGTAAACTTCTGTCTAAAACAATAAACCTCTGCATAGGAAAACTTTAAAAAGACTGAAAATGATGCAAGACATATGTGGTAAAATGTATGAACTTGGGTGGTGCGGGGGGCATGGAAAGTGAAATGAGTCTAAATTGGACTGAGAAAAGTTGTATGAATTGCCCCAAACTGGGGCTGGAGAGTAGCCTCGCGGTTAAAGCACCGCCGCTCTTGCAGAGGACCGGGTTCGGTCCCCAGCACCCACCATGGCGCGCTAAGAACCGTTCTGTAACTCCCATTCCAGAGAACTCCAGTTCCAGGGGGAATCCGACAACCCTCTTCTGCCCTCCGCTGATTGCACGACACGGGTTGCACAGACCTGCCTGCATGGACCCATACATTCATACACATACTGTTCCTGATCCTAGCCAGTCTTATTGGAGTAAGGTGATATCTCAGAGTGGTTTTAATTTGCATTTCCTTAATTATCAGAGATGTTGAACACTTCTTAAGATGTTTCTCGGCCATCTCTAACTCCTCCTCTGTGAAGTCTCTATTCAGATCTTTGCTCCATCTTTTGAATGATTCATTTGTTTTCTTTCTTCTTTGTTTTTTGAGTAGCTTGTATACTCTGGAAATTAATGCTTTGTCAGATGTATCTGCTGTGAAGGTTTCCTCCCACTCTGTGGGTCTTCTCCTCACTTCCTTTATTGCTTCCTTTGATGTACAGAAGCTTTTGAGTTTAATGAGGTCCCATTTGTCAATTGTCGATCTTATTTCTTGTGCAGCTGCTGTCTGATTTAGGAAGTCTTTTCCTACACCTATGTCTTGTAGTCTGCTGCCAAGCTTCTCTTCTATCACCTCCAGAGTTTGGGGTTTCACGTTGAGGTCTTTGGTCCATCTGGAGTTGACCTTTGTACAAGGTGAGAGGTAGGGGTTTAATTTCATTCTTCTACAAGTGGTGATCCAGTTTTGCCAACACCACTTGCTGAAGATGCTGTCTTTCCTCCATTGTGTCTTCTTGGCCCCCTTGTCAAATATGAGGTGGCTGAAATTGTATGAGCTCAGGTTTGGATCTTCAGTTTTATTCCATTGGTCAACTGGTCTGTTTTTGTGCCAGTACCAGGCTGTTTTTATGACTATAGCCCTGTAGTATAGTTTGATGTCTGGTATAGCAATCCCCCCTGTATTGCTCTTTTCACTCAGGGTTGCTTTGGCTATTCAGGGTCTTTTGTTTTTCCAAATGAAGTTGAGGATTTTTAATCTCATGCATTCTATCAGACCACAGTGCAATAAAACTCAATATCAACACCAGAATAAACCCCAATCTACAGTTTTAAGATGTTTCTCAGCCATCTTTACTTCTTCATTTGTGAAGTCTCTGTTCAGCTCTTTACTCTATCTTTTGACTGAGTCATTTGTTTTCTTCCTTTTTTGAGTAGTTTATATATTCTGGAAGTTAATGCTCTGTCAGATGTATCAGCAGTGAAGGTTTCCTCCCACTCTGTAGGTTTTCTCTTCACTTCCTTGATTATTTCTTTTGCTGTACAGAAGCTTTTGAGTTTAACGAGGTCCCACTTGTCAATTGACCTTATTTCATGTGCAGCTGCTGTCTGATTTAGAAAGTCTTTTCCTACACCCATGTCTTATAGGTTGCTGCTAATGTTTTCTTCTATCACCTTCAGAATTTTGAGTTTCACATTGAGGTCTTTGATCCATTTGGAGCTGATTTTTGTACAGGGCAAGAGGTAGGGGTTTAATTTTATTCTTCTACAAGTGGTGACCCAGTTTTGCCAACACCTCTTTTCTTCTTACTAGTCCTGAGTCTATTCTCTGAAATAATATAGAATTATTCTACTGTTCCTTCTATGACTATCTTTGACTATCTGAAGGTAACGCTTCCAACAGTCTCCAAATTTTCTTTTTCCATGACCTTTCCCCATCAAAAATCTATATTCTCATATTCATAATTTATAAATAAAGAAAATGCTTGCATCTCAACAGTATATATTTATTGTATCATATACTTTTTCAGTGTTCCATCGGAATGCTTCACCTTTACCATGTGACTCAATATTTTGAAATTCATGCATGGAATCGTCTGTTAATTTTCATTATAACTGTAAATTGGTCAGGTTATATTATCCCCGATCTATTATGTTTAACAATTAATGAACAAATATTGGTGATTTCCCTTTAATAATAAGACAAAATTTCTAAACATAAAAATGGTATCTTGTGATTGTGCTCTTTTTTTTTTATTTCTGTATATGTATCAGTGTACTGTCTGCATGCAGGTTTGTGCACCCGTGTCATGCAATGCCATGGAGGTCAGAAGAGCGTGTGTCGGATTCTTAAAACTCAGAACAGCTGGGCTTATCTTCACCAGGCCTGAATAAGACAGTGCTTGGGGGAGGGAGAATCATTCTATTTGGGGGTGTGGCCACTGTTAGGTTTCCCATGCTCTGGCGGATGGACTTAAACCCATGCACATATGGACAGAACAAACTGGACTTCGTGGGTTATATTTTTGAAAGACATGACGCTGGGAGGGGGTGTGTTGTGGAGGACATTTGGAAAGTTGGAAGTAGATATGATCATACTTCACTGCATATATGTATGGAACTTTCAAGAATACAGAGAAAATTTAAATGGTTCCATAAAATAATTTTTTCTACTAACCTGTTATTTTACTTATGCTGTTGAAAACAGTCCAAGATGTACACTAAAACAGAGAGTCTGAGAGAGAAAATGGAAAATAAGGAAAAACCAAGGTAGAGATTAAAAGAGAAAACACGTGGCATCTTAGAAGAGGAACAGGGACAAAACGGGAGAATAATGAGCATAAAAAGGGCATGCCATTTCATCTGAGTATTTTATAGTGGAACATCTTTTCTCATATTAGCTCTTGAACTTGAGCTCCCTAAAGCAGGAGTTGGCTGCTTCGGCCTTGCTAGGCACACCTTTCAGAAATAAGTGCATTCCTTTGAGGCACAGGAAGATATGGCTCAAGAGAAGCAGGAGCTCTGCTGATTTGCCAGGATTGACACGACTCAGCACGTAGTTGTGCTCATAACTAAGATTTACTATAGTTAAAGCAGATAAAGCAAAATCAACAAAGGGAAACAGAACACAGGCAAGAGAGAAAACCTGGAAAAGCCAGATACAAAGTTTAAAGGGGCCCATCCTAGTAGATGCTCGTCCTCTGTGCTGCGCCCTCCCAGCAGTGATTGTGCCCACAGGTGTGAAACATCTACCAGAAAAACTCATCAGAGCCTCTGCTCAGGGATTTTGTGGGAAGATGGCATGATGTTTCATCTTCATTCTCAGGTTAGGGAAATCACGTAAAAGGCATACACCGGGCATAGAATTTAGGGCACTTCCAAAAAAGCTGGACTGAAGAGAGAAGGCCCACACTGAATATGGATCACACCATCCCCTGGGCTAGGGTTCCGGACTGAATGAAAAGGACAAAGGCAACTGAGCACCAGCATTCATCTCTCTTTCTTTCCTGGCTGAGGATGCAGTGGGATCAGTTGCCGTGCACCACGTGCCACCCCTGTCATAATGGACTGACGTGCTTCAAAACTGTGAGGCACAAAAAAAGAAAAGAAAAGAAAACTTATTTTTTCAACTTGATTTTTTGAGGAATTTTGTCAAAACAAGCAAACTGGTTAACACGAATGTCTATCCACTGCCTAATATGTACCAAATCTCCACAGTTACATAAAGAAAGGCAGAGTTCCGCATGAATGAAACTGTTCTGAAGTCTTCTGGCATGGTGAGCCATTCTCAACACTAGGAGCCGCTCTGTATCAGATCAGGGAACTTTATCCATGAAATTCTCAACACAGCAGCCAAAACTAAACTTTGCAGGTGGACTTCTCTAAGAACGGCAGCCTCAGATCTGCCATGCTAACTGCTCATACAACATGGTAGATAATCCCAGAGTCTGGGACTGACTAGGATCTAACCTAGAATCTCTTTGTTCTTCTTGAAAGAAGGGAGCCCAGGATGTTTCAGTTTATCTCTGTTGCTCATCAGAAACTGGAATGGTAAATAAAGGCAGTGAGTGATACCAAATAGTTGGTGAGTACATAACATATGGCAGAGGTAAGAACTGTAGTTTCCAATCTGGTCCTTAAAGAATGTGATTTTCTGGGGCTGGAGAGATAGCCTAGTGGTTAAGAGCACCGACTGCTCTTGCAGAGGACCTGGGTTCAATCCCCAGCACCCACATGGCGGCTGAGAACCGTCTTTAACTCCAGTTCCAGGGGAATCCAACACCTTCTTCTGACCTCCGCGGCATTGCACGACATGGGTGCACAAGCCTACATGCAGTACATTCATACACATACAAAAATAAATAAAATTTGAAAAAAAGAATGTGATTTTCCAATATGTAAGCACGGTACCTGAGATATTTTTGGCACTTAGACCTAACTTAAAATTTTTCTTCTTGTATAATTGGATTTTTCTATCTGACTTAAGAAAGACATCTATTCCCAGCAAGAGAACTAACATCAGGATCCAGAATGACCTGTATATGGAGGTGTGTCCCTAAGAAGACAGCATTTGATGGTTAGATCTAATGATCAATTTTTAAATTGTTACAAATGTAAAATGAAGGTGATGGGTCCAAATTACTCAATAAATGAAATGGGGACACTGATTTCTTTCAGAGGACACTTGGTTGCTCAGAAAGTTCATCTCTTTGGGTAATTAAGCCCCCAAGTCTCAAATTTCTCATCAGTTAAATGAGGGAGCTGAACTATAGACCTTGCAAAGTCCCCTATGATACTAAAACATTGATTCTAGTTCAGAGAATATAACATGCATGCATTGCTACTGGCATTGTTAAAAGGTTGTAGGTCATGATGTTATGATTCAAGTCTCCCTCATACCCTTGAATGTAGAAATAGGAGGGACAGGAGCTAAGGAGCTTTGAACCAACAAGTGACGCCAAAGGAAAGGTAGAGTATCAAAAAAGCTTATATGCAAATGGGCCTTTCCGAATTTTCTCTGTGCTCAGGAACATTTATTGGATCACACAAAACAATTTCGTATGTCCCAACTGCACTTCTCCATCTTGGTTTTTAATAATAAAGAAACTGGCACATTAATTTTTAAAAAACGGGAAATGATAGGGCAAACCTCCATAAACAGCTGAAATGTTAATCACACAAAAGCTCCCGAAGCAATTTCGCTCTGGATGCCTCATGGTTATGCATTACAATAGGAAATTTCATCACAACATTGACCCTCGATGGGCTGCTGAGCAAGTGACACTTAAGGCAACCTGAAACTCTGAGCCAGATCTTGAGGGGCAGGCAATCAGAATAGAACCCTCCAGAAAACCCATTGCGTAGTGGGTGTGGAGGCTGGGATATAAGAAATTGTACCTCCTATGTGCTGAAGAGCTATAGGTACTCAGCATATATTACTACAATAAATTGCAGCAGCCTACAGAGGAATCTGACTATTGTCCTTCTTACTTCACAGCTGGGGAGAATGAAATTCAGAAAAACTAGCAGCCCCTGTACTGATGTCCCACCATCAGCCCCTGCACTGATGTCCCACCATCAGCCCCTGCGCTGATGTCCCTCCAACGTAGAGTGCGCTACATTACTATGGTTGTGCTCTTCCTGCATAGCATATTACCACTTAGAAATGACACAGATTTATTATCTCACAGTGTCTGTGGGTCAGGAGTCTGGGTGCAAGCTCTCTAGACCTTCTGTTCAGGGTCTCACTGGGCTGAAATCCAGGTGTTGGCCAGTGCGATACATCTTATTTGAGGTTTGCACTTGATTTTTACAAGTTCAGTGGTTATTTGTAGGATGAATTTGCTTGTGGTTGTAGCACTGAGGTTTCTCACCAGTTGTCATACTGGGACTTTTCTCAACTCAGGAGGTCACCCACAGTCTTCATTGCTTTGGGGCTGTCCCAGGCAGTTCCCTACACTGCGATATGCTCTCAGGCCACCAGGATCATTTCTCTGATGTGTCAGTTTTTTAAAAGTCTCCTCAGATTAAGTCAGGGCCACTGGAAATAGTTTCTCCTTTAATTAACCAAAAGTCAGGTACTTTGTAACCTAATCCCAGTAGTTACATCTAGTTATACTCACAGATTCTACTCACTCAGGGGGAGGAAATTAAGTGATATGGGGCAGCAGAGGTCATCTGCTAATTCTACTGCTCATACATGGCCAGTAAACTATTCAGGCAGAACTTGACTTCAGGTCTGTCCCCTTCCCAAATGCTAGTGCTGCCTGTGCTCCGCAGCCTGTCTGGGTCAACAAGGGAGCCTACAGACATTCCCAACCATGTCAAGTGGCCAAGGAATTAAGAGAATTAGATAAATCCCCAGATGCCATGGGATTATTCAAGGACATGAGTGGTGGGAAGTTTTAGTATCTTTTCCTGCCACTTTTCTATAAAATGAGCATTCCTCACTGAACTCCCAGACCATTTGGAAGACTCTGGTGGCCTAGCACCAGTGGCTCCATTTCCTGTTATGTCATCTCCAGATCTGTGCTTTATCCTGTGTATCCTTTCCACCACATCTATAGGGTGCTGGCTCTGAGTGTCACATACATATGCAAAGACAAACCCATGTCCTCAAGTCCTTTAGGGCTCAGGCTGTGAAAAGACATGAAAATGAAAAGGTAGGAAATAAATTCATTCAACAGCCTATCTCTATAAATGGAAGAATCTGTATTTCCCTGAAAGGTCTAGAAAGTTCCTGAGTTCTTTTTGATTTTTAAGGATGGAAGAGGTTGTTGAGTAGAATGATCAGGTTTTGGGATGAGAACATTTAAGATCAAAGGAAAAACTTTCCTTAAAATCCTTTAGTGGTATGACTGGGTCAGGTGGTAGGCTCATTTTCAGTCTTTTAAGAGTTCTCCACACTGCTTTCCATAGGGATTGCATGAGTTTGCATTCCCACCAGCAGTGGATGAGTGTTCCCCTTTCTATTCCAGCTCCCTTCCCAATAGCAAAAAGCTGGAAGCAACCCAAATGGCCCTCAACCAATAAGTGGATATAGAAATCGTTGTCCATCTACAGAATGGAGTTCTATGCAGCAGTAAAGAAAGATCACATCACGAACTTTGCAGGTAAATGGATGGAGCTAGAAGCCATTATGCTAAGTGAAGTAACACAGTCCCAGAAAAACAAATGAAGTATGGTGTCCCTCATTTGTGGATGCTAGCACAAACTCCCTAGTTGCAAGGCAAAATGAGCATCATCTATGCTATGTTTCTTTTTGTTGTTGTTGTTGTTGTTGTTGTTTTTGAGACAGGGTCTCCCTGTAGCCCCAGCTGTCCTGGAATTCACTCTGTAGACCAGGCTGGCCTTGAACTCACAAAGATCCACCTGTCTCTGCCTCCCGAGTGCTGGGGTTAAAGGCGTGCGCCACTGCGCCCAGCTTCTATATTTCTTTTTTTTTTAATTTTATTTATTTATTTATGTGTATGAATGTACTGTCTGCATGTAGGTTTGTGCACCCGTGTCGTGCAATGCCGCGGAGGTCAGAAGAGGCTCTCGGATTCCCCTGGAACTGGAGTTCTCCTGGAATTGGAGTTACAAACGGTTTTCAGCTGCCATGTGGGTGCTGGGGATCGAACCACCTCTGCAAGAGCAGTCGGTGCTCTTAACCCTTAACCGCTAGGCTATCTCTCCAGCCCTATATTTCTTTTTTTATATGAAAGCAGCAGTATGGTTAAAAGGTGAATCCCAGGCCAGGTGTGGTGGCGCACACCTTTAATCCTAGCACTCAGGAGGCAGAGACAGGTAGATCTTTGTGAGTTCAAGGCCAGCCTGGTCTACAGAGTGAGTTCCAGGCCAGCTGGGGCTACGGGGAGACCCTGTCTCGAAAAGAGCAGAAAAAAAAAGGTGAATCCCTTAATGCACTTGAGAATTAATCTACCATTTATGTTCAGATGTTGTAATATTGGTATATGGGTGGAGGATATGTATGCATATTTTGAAGTAATATACATTTAAAGGGGAAAATGTGAAAAAAAAGACTGAGAGAAAGATGCAAGACATGTATGGCAGAATGCAGGAACAGAGGTGGGGTGGGGGCCATGGAACATGGAAAGGGGAATGTGTCTAAATTGAACTGAGAAATGATATATGAAATATGCAAAATATCAATAAAAAACCTGTTCCTTAAATATATATAGTATGAAATTTGCAAAAACTCAATAAAAATATAGTTAAAAAATCCTTTAGTGATTCCCCATTAAATCTTAAGATAAAATACATAATCCTGGGCATGGCTTAGAAGTTCCTAGGTCACCTAACTTCTCCCTTCCCAGCAAAGTCCCCATCCTTCTTCCCATCTGGTTCAGCCAACAGTTCTTCATAGATAAGAGTCCCGCTTCCTGGGATAGTCTTTACTCACATAAGCACTAGTGCAACACCACATCGACCTCTCCCGAGGAACACACACACACACACACACACACACACACACACACACACACTTCTATTTCCTATTTATTCCTCAGGTCTTAGACTAGATGATTCCTCCAGAAGGCCTCCTTCACACCATCCCATGCATTTTCGAGCACGGCACACACTGTACTTTCATATACTGGTTTCTGACACCACTAGAAAACGAAGTACACTGAGTTAAAAAATGTGAACTATACCCCTTTTGCTCCGGTGTTTGAACACGTGGTCCCCAGATGGTGGCACTTCTTTGAAAGGTTATCCAACCTTCAGGAGGTTGAGACTTGCTGGAGGAACTGGGTCACAGACAGGTGGGCTATTGAGATTTGGTTGTCTGCCGCCATCCCTGACCATTCTTTGCATCCTAACTGTAGATACCTTCTGTTCTCACGACCACACTTCCACCAGGATAGACTGCATTCCTTCTTAAACTGTGAATCAAAGTAAGCCTTTCCTGCAGTTGCTTCCTGACAGGTATTTGGTCATAGTAATGAGGAAGGTAACTGACACAGGTTTATCACTTCCCTTTCCCATCTTATTGACCACCAATTACTTAGTAGGTGTTCAAAATACCCATTGAATGAGAAGAGGAGAGTTGCACAGGTAGACTCCTGTCCATGCACAGTTGAAGAAAACCAATAGAATCATAGACTGGATAGAAAGAATTTGTTCAAGTGTCTCAGCATCTAGTGCCTGTGTTGTGGAAGACTGAGCAGAGAATTTAACTACATGGGCACACTACTGCTTAAATGAAGGTTAGAGAATAGGGGAGATACTTCTTTAAATAAACCTTTACAATTCCAATTTTCTGTTGGAATCTTAGTCATAAAATGAAATTTTCCTCTCCATAATTTAGCCATTTTGCAGTGACTAAAAACAGATTTAATTCTTACCCAGAACACACTGACCATTAACTGTTGTAAATATCTGTGATTTCCAGGACTCAGGCTGATAGGAGGTTTTTTTTTCTTTTTCTTTTTTTTTTCTTTTTTCTTTTTTTCCTTAACTTCAGCTACATCTACAGCCAGCATAACAGAAAAGAGACATGACAAATCTAAAATGTTCATCTTAGAAATGACACATGTTATTTTCATCCACAGTTCCATTTAGAAGCAAGATCACATAGCCATTCATAAGTTTAAAAGGGCAGAGTAACACAATCCCTAAGCAGGAAGGGGTTCTTTAAGAACAGAAAGTGCACTTTTGACAAACAGTAACATGTTCCATTGCAACTGAGATTAGAAAGCCGCGCGACTTTGTTCTACACATTTGAACTTACCCTTACTATGAGTCAGAAGTTAAGCTTTTGCAATACTGCTCTGTGGTCATAGAAAAGAAGATAAATCAGAATTCCAGAGCAAAGAGAAATCAGAAAGCTTTCATTACAAAGCCACTTACAGTTCAGCAGGTTGCATTATATTTTGTGAATGGGGAAAGCAGCTCTGAGGATCTGACTGACTTCCCTCGAGCAAATCTAGCATGGTATATGAGACCTAAGGCCAGATCACCGGCCTCACAATCTAGCATGGTGTATGAGACCTAAGGCTAGATCACTGGCCTCACAATCTAGCATGGTATGTGAGACCTAAGGCCAGATCACCAGCCTCACAATCTAGCATGGTATATGAGACCTAAGGCCAGATCACCGGCCTCACAATCTAGCATGGTGTATGAGACCTAAGGCTAGATCACCAGCCTCACAATCTAGCATGGTATATGAGACCTAAGGCCAGATCACCAGCCTCACAATTCAAAGCATTTTTCTACTGTCCAGCTCAGGCCTACCTCAAGCTAACCAAACTTAATCCTTGTGGCTATATTCAAGGGTTCCCACAGCACAAATGGGGTTCCAGTGCTGGAACTTGATTTTCAATCTTGCTAAAAGCCGGGTGTGGTGGTGCAAGCCTTTAATCCTAGCATTCGGGAGGCAGAGGCAGGAGGGTCTATGTGAGTTCAACACCAGCCTGGTCTACAGAGCGAGTTTCAGGACAGCTGGGGCTACAGGGAGTCTCTGTCTTGAAAAGACCAAAGACAGAGAGAGAGAGAGAGAGAGAGAGAGAGAGAGAGAGGAGAAAAAGAGAGAAACTCAACTACTAAGAGCTACAAGGAAACTTTTGTAGAATCAATATACCTAGCTCCTTTGAGGAGGTCTCTAATTATGCTTGGTTTATTGTTTTATAGCTAGGTATAAAATACAGTAAAAACATCTATAATAAGAATATCTATGGGGCCTTGTTTCTCTTTGTATAAATTTACTATCTAGACCCTAACAGCCACATGTCCACCCATTTAGGAAGTAGTACCTTGCTCAACTGAAATCTGTTCTCTTTATTTTACTCAAACACAAATATTGTCATGAAGCTTAAACTAAATTTACATATCTCTTTTTTTCTTTTTTAAGGTGAACAAGACACTATTTGCAGTCCCAAAATAAAGTCTCTCCATTATCATCTGTTTCAGGTTTTCACTTGCTAATATTTCTTCATTTTCAGCTTCTTTTCTACTCCTCAATTTACCATCTAACTTGACTACATAGCTTGTCAACTACTTTCATTTATGAATTGGGCAAATACAGAAAATTTGGTGGAAGAGAGAGCTATTTTAATGACTAAAGAATGGTTCACTTAGACTTTTGCCCTGGGTTTTTAATGTTTTTGTTTAAACTTTTAATGCATCATGTATTTTATAACCTTCAGATTTGCTATTATAAGCAATACTTCATTACAAATAATTTTACAAACAAGATCACAAATTATATGCAAATACCTTGATGTTCTTAAATGTTTAAGGAAAAAAGATACATATATTAATGCAACCCCCCATTTTTATTCGCTAAACAGTGCCTTACTATCTCATTTCCTATTTTTGCTATATTAAGGATTGCTTTTCTTCCTTTGAGCATATGCATAGTATAGATGCCCAAGGTTTAGTGATAATAATGAGACAAACTCTGAACACTGTAATGTGTAAGAAAGAAAATACAAATGGTCTATTTCCAATACTAGAGTGCATTATATAGGCTTAAGTTTAGCAGATCACCGAGAAGCAGGAGGCTCTGGGCTTCTGTCTTCCCTAGCACCTGGGCTTGCTTGCTCAGGCACTTTTAGTTTAGGTTAAGGTTCAAAAAAAAATTACAGTTTAGGAATTTGCAAAAAATTTCTCCATGACTGTGGGTACCTGTCTCACCTGATGCCTATGGACCTAGACTTTGGGGCCCACCCTGCCCCCACCACGAGCAGATGCTTCCTAATCCCTCACAATGCAAAGCCATTAATGGCTTGACTATCCAGGAAAAACACATGTCAGGAAACAGTCTTGACAGTGACTAGTCTCCAGACGCTCTGCTCAGTCTGTAGATAAAGTCATTGCTTACAGGTAGGTGTAGCCTCAAGGAGGTGAGGTCAGAGGTTGAATAAGCCAGAGAAAATGAATGTGAGTCAGCGCATCTGCCAGGAAATTACAAGCATTCAAGGTGAAACTGAAATCAGTTATAGGAAAAGAAGATTCTACTGAAACTCTTGTATAGATTTAACGCAATTCCAATCAAAATCCCCAAGAGTTTCTTCACAGGCTTGGAAACAAAAGTCCTTAAATTTATTTGGAAAAACAAAAGACCCCGAATAGCCAAAACAACCCTGAGAGAAAAGCTACATAGGGGGTATCTCTATACCAGACTTCAAACTATACTACAGGGCTATAGTCATAAAAACAGCCTGGTACTGGCACAAAAACAGACCAGTTGACCAATGGAACAAAACCGAAGATCCAAATCTGAGCACATACAATTTCAGCCATCTTATATTTGACAAGGGGGCCAAGAAGCCACAATGGAGAAAAGACAGCATCTTCAGCAAGTGGTGTTGGCAAAACTGGATCACCACTTGTAGAAGAATGAAATTAAACCCCTACCTCTCACCCTGTACAAAAGTCAACTCCAGATGGATTAAAGACCTCAACGTGAAACCCCAAACTCTGAAGGTGATAGAAGAAAAAGTTGGCAGCAGACTACAAGACATAGGCGTAGGAAAAGACTTCCTAAATCAGACAGCAGCTGCACAAGAATTAAGGTCGACAATTGACAAATGGGACCTCATCAAACTCAAAAGCTTCTGTACATCAAAAGAAACAATCAAGGAAGTGAAGAGAAATCCCACAGAGTGGGAGGAAACCTTCACTGCAGATACATCTGACAAAGCATTGATTTCCAGAATATATAAACTACTCAAAAAACAAAGAAAAAAGAAAACAAATGACCCGCTCAATAGATGGAGCAAAGAACTGAACAGAGACTTCACAAGCGAGGAATTAGAGATGTCTGAGAAACACCTCAAGAACTGCTCAACATCACTAATCATTAAGGAAATGCAAATGAAAACCACTTTAAGATATCATCTTACTCCAATAAGACTGGCTAGGATCAAGAAAACAAATGATACCAAGTGCTGGAGAGGTTGTGGGGAAAGGGGAACACTCATCCACTGCTGGTGGGAATGTAAACTCGTACAGCCACTATGGAAAGCAGTGTGGAGAACCCTTGGAAGACTTGGAATGAACTTGCCACCCGACCCAGCCATACCACTCCTGGGCATGTACCCTCAAGACTTACGCCACCACAGAGATACATGCACGGCCATGTTTATTGCAGCTCTCTTCACAATAGCAAGGAGCTGGAACCAACCCAAATGCCCCTCAACTGACGAGTGGATAGAGAAAATGTGGTACATCTACACAATGGAGTTCTATGCAGCAGTAAAGAAAGACGACATCATGAGCTTTGCAGGAAAATGGCTGGAGCTAGAGGACATCATGCTGAGTGAAGTAACACAGTCCCAGAAAAACAAACGACGAATGGTATCCCTCATCTGTGGATGCTAGTGCCAATTACCTATTTGTAAGTATTTCTTGTGCATGGCCCCTTGAGCATTTGTCCAAAGCAGCTGGGAGTGATGCATATTGGAAACAACAACAACAACAACAACAACAACAACAGAAAGGACTGCATTGAAGAAATAACTGAAAAAAAAAAAGGAAAAGAAGATTCTATGGTTGTAAAATACTATAGCAAACATGAAGTCGGCCTCAAGGAAACTGACTTTAGTCACAATTTATATTAAATATTTCTCTTCTTTGGTTTTGCATTAGTTGAGAAAGAGGAGAAGGGCCTAGGTTTGCCTTTGAAGGGACAGAAATCACTGTTTCCTAAAAGCATAGCTCTATAGGGAAATTGCATGGTATTTAAATTAAGCACAGAACAAGAGTACAATAATGTGAATTTATGTTTCTGGATTATTTAAAATAAAGGTCTTTAGGACTAGAGTAGAGTTCAGTGGTAGAAAGGGACCCAGCATGTGCAAGGCCCAGAGTTTGATTCCTGCATCAAACAAACAAGTACATAAACGAATATATAAAGAAAGAATTAAAATTTTAAAATGAATAACCAAATAATGTTAATGTTAAAAAAAACATGATTTACTATATGACAGAACTCATATCACATAGGGAAGAGGAATCCCTAGTCCAAAGATGTACATTAGATAAAATAAAAGGCAGACTAATTAGCATAAAAAGAACTAACAGGATAGGGAATTTGGGGAGGTGGTGCACTAGACACCAGGAAGCCTGTAACTCTCTGAAGTACCCAGCCAGTTAGGAAGAGATGGCAGAACCTATGATCAAGATTGTAATCACCATTGCTTGAGGCCAAATCATCAGGTCAGCCATTTTTCCCCTCTTTCTTTGGGCTAAAACTCTGTTCTGCAGCAACAAAAATAAAAAACTGCCTTCCTTTTGCTATTTGAAGTTCCCTGACGTTATTATGGAGCGAGGGTCTCCTTTCTCACATAAAGGTATAGGAGAAGTCAAGTTAATCTAAAAGGGAAATAAATTTCCATGACTTGCCGCAGTGTTAGAATCTATATTAAAAGAATTAGTTCTTGACATTTTTGTTATTTGGACTCTAACACATGTCGAGGGTCTCCTTAGACTAGATTTTCTCTCTTCTCATTTGCCAACTTCACCACAAAGTGCATGGAGTAGCTGTGTGGTTTACTGCTGAGTAGATTCCAAGGCCAGGAATTTGATAAGTGAACTCACATCCTGATGATTTGTTGGTCTTTGTTTTCTATCCACACCTACACACATACATATATAACACAGGTAAGTATTTCCTCTAGGGTTCTCCAACATAAATAAACTAAATGATGTCAAGTTAGACAAGGGGAATTCTTCAAAGAAAGCCAACTTGGCATACAGAATCCAGACATGGGGGAAGAACATTTAAACAAACAGTTTCTGTGTCTCAAAAGCTGTTTCCCTACACAGCCAGAATCTGGAAAGGCTAGGAAATTTGATAATTTGAATAGAAATATTCCCAGAAGAAATAACTGGTTTGGAAAAAGATGACCGAGCTAGAATCAGGACGTTGATAATTATGCCCTAGAGAGCTGAGGAAATTAACGTGTTATGGATTTTTAATTTGACCAGTAGAGCATGTTGTGATCTCAGTTTGACCATGATATGTATACCATGAGTCTTTTTATTTTTCTTTTATTTTTCCATTTTCATTTTCATGTATAGAGTTGTATGTGGCGGCAGATGTGTGCTTGTGTGTATATGCATGTGAGTATATGACTGCATGTGGGTATATGAATGCATGTGGGTATATGAGTGCATGTGGCTATATGAGTGCATGTGGCTATAAGAGTGCAGTGGATATATGAGTGCAGTGGGTATATGAGAGTGCATGTGGCTATAGAGTGCATGTGGGTATATGAGTGCCTGTGGGTATATGAGTGCAGTGGGTATATGATTGCATGTGGGTATATGAGTGCATGTGGCTATATGAGTGCAGTGGGTATATGAGAGTGCATGTGGGTATATGAGTGCATGTGGCTATATGAGTGCAGTGGGTATATGATTGCATGTGGCTATATGAGTGCATGTTGGTATATGAGTGCATGTGGGTGTATGAGTGCATGTGAGTATATGAGTGCATGTGGGTATATAAGTGCATGTGGCTATATGAGTGCATGTGGCTATATGAGTGCAGTGGATATATGAGAGTGCATATGGCTATATGAGTGCATGTGGGTATATGAGTGCATGTGGCTATATGAGTGCATGTGGGTATATGAGTGCATGTGGCTATATGAGTGCATGTGGGTATATGAGTGCAGTGGGTATATGAGAGTGCATGTGGGTATATGAGTGCATGTGGCTATATGAGTGCATGTGGCTATATGAGTGCATGTGGGTATATGAGAGTGCATGTGGGTATATGAGTGCATGTGGCTATATGAGTGCATGTGGCTATATGAGTGCATGTGGTTATATGAGTGCATGTGGCTATATGAGAGTGCATGTGGGTATATGAGTGCATGTGGGTATATGAGTGCATGTGGGTATATGAGTGCATGTGGAGGCCCAGAATTGATGTTGAGAATCATCTTCCACTGTTCTTCCACTTTATTCAATGAGGCAGAATCTCTGCCTTCTGAAGCTAGCATTGCGGGTGGGCCACCATCCTCCAGGCATTTATGGGATCTGAGCACTTAACCATGCTTGTACAGTAAGTACTTAACCACTGAACCATCTCCCCCAGACTCTTTTCTCTTTACTACCATAGAATTGGGGATTCCAAGTCTACCATTAAACACCATGGTATCACACAAAGTGCTTATTGCTTTAAATAATTTCTCTGCCTATAAAATCAACACAGGTTCATCAAATATTTGCAGCTTTGCACATCTTACAACATGCTCCTGGGCAGGTGCTACACAACCTTGCTGTTCAGAAGCAGCCACTCTTTTAAGCCCTAACCACCACAAGGGCTTTTCAGAACTAATGCACTTTGTGCAGCAATCTCATGCAAACAAAGGTTGATTTTTTAAAAAATTATTTTATTAGTATTTTTATTTTATGTGTATGAATGTATTGCCTGCATGAAGGTAGGTGTACCAGTGTCATGCAATACTCACAGAGGTCAAAAGATGGCGTTGGATCCCCTGGAACTGGAATTATGGATGATTCTTAGTCGCCATGTGGGTGCTGGGAACCCAACCCATGTCCTCTGCAAGAGCAGCCAGTGCTCTTAACTGCTGAGCCATCTTTCTTGTCAGCCAAGGGTTGATTTTTAAGGGAAACAAGGCATATAAAAAGTAAGCAAAAACACACAATGACATTTTTTAGCTTTTTTTCCCCTTCCCATTCTCTTCTCAATAACACTATAACCTAGAAGTCCAAGAAAGAGTTAAGACGTAAAAAGAGAAAACGCTCAAGTATAGCTCCCAAGATTTAGACATACCTTTGATATCTGCCAGATGGGCCTTTGAAGTGCAAATCAGAAACAAATCCCTAAGGGAAGACTGACACACAAGCTCTGATCTGTGAATTAAGCAGAGAAGTTACTGGGTGTGAACAGACCTTGCTTCTGAGGGTGTGGCTACTATAGGCTCTTAACCAGGGTAATTCTCCAAGGCCAGAGGCAACAGTGATTTACTTGGGAAACAGTCATCCCATCTGGCATGACTGAAACTGACTTTTCTTCTTTCCTCATAATATGGATATGTGTGCCCCATTTAGCTACTTTTAAAAAAGTATGACATTTTAGTTTTCAAAACTGATTTTAAATTTTTGTGTGACATTTTAAATATATAGAAAGAGTGAAGGGGAAAATTACATTGAACCCCCATTAGTGATCATCATCTTTGCAAAACAATACTATATCCCTAAATTACTCCATTTTAATTCCTCACTTTCTGTACTATGCTAATTATTTTTATTTGGGTATTTATTAAGACATAAATCTTGTTAAATTCTCCCAATATAAGAGGATTTAGGCAGAGATTTCTAGAAAATTTATACAGTTACACAAATATCACAAATCAGATTTGCCTCTCCTGATATCTTGTTTCTAGAATTCTTCACTTACCATAATATTCTTGAGCTTCATTTATTTTTTTAGCTATATAAGTAGTTTAATCCTTTTAATTGTTAAATACATTCTATTTTATGACTAAATTCTATTTTGTTCATGCATTCACCACTTGATTGATATTTAAATTGTCACTGGTTTATGACAAAGTCTGTATAATAATACTGAAATATTTAATAATGATCATTTTCACTTTTCATGGATAAGAACATATGTATGGAATTATTATGTACTAAACTTTGAAAGTATCCCCCCAAATTCATATACTGGAAACATAATTTCCAGTGCATTAATAGTGAGAAGTTGGAGCTTTAAGAAGCACAGATTAGGTCATGGGGACCACTGCCCTGATTAAAGGACTGGGGCTGCGGACTAAAGCATGGTAAGGCATGAAAAGATAAGAGTTCACTCCCATACTCTGTACCCCTGCCACCTGATGCCTTCTGCAATTCTGTGAGGCAAAGAAAAGGACCTTATCAGATTCAGGCCCTCCGGCTTGACCTTTCGAGCTTCCAGGACCTTAAGTCAAGTAAACTTCTGCTTTTAGTAACTACTCTGTGGTACTCTGTTATAGTAACAGACCAAGATGAGCTCACATTGCATTCTTGTAGGAAACCTGGGAAATCTGTTTCTACAATGCTTGTTCATTTTACATCTCCACAGCGATGTGTGAGAATTCCAGTCTTCACCACATCTTCACCACATCTTCACCACATCTTTACCAACTCCCCCCCTTTTTTTGTCTCTCTTTTAATGTAGCCATTTTAGTCCATATAAAGAGACAGTGTGCTTTCAACTTGCATGTTACTAATGAGTAATGAAACTGAGATCTGGTCTTATAATTTTGTATATTTTTATGGTGAGCCCCAATGGGCTTTTTGTCTCCTTATTATTGAAATACAAGAGTTCTTTATATAATTTGGACCTGAAGTCTTTATGAGACATATAATTTGCCAGAGTATTTTAAAGTTAGGCCTTTTATTTTCTTACTGATGTCTTTTGAGCCCCTTCTGAATCTAAACTGTTACAATATCTGCTTACTCAAGTCATGCAGGGACTTTCTGTTTAGTTCATTGGCCATAAGACATGACAGAGCAAACAATTTCACCAGAAAATTTCAGCTCTTCCAAATACTCGCATCTGAGCATCTGAAGGAAATGACTGGCTGAGAAGACGGCCCAGGAGAAAGCAGGGGGCCCTCACAAGCACAGCAGTGTGGATCCAGGACACCTGCTTGGATCTGGATAGCAATTGAGTTGGATCTGTACATCAATTTAGGGAGAGTTAATGACTCCCAATTCATGAACACAGTTTCTCTACACTTATTTAGATGGTCTCTTATTTCTATCACCTTGGTTTTGGTATTTAAAGTCCTATACATTCTTTTGTTAAATCTATCCTTATCTATTCTATTATTTGTGGAGTTGTTATGGACTTGTTTTCTTTTTTAAATTAATTTGCTTATATATGTTTTTATCAAATCTAGACCCATGTCCCCCACCTTATCCCCCCACCCCACCAGAGCTCATGCATTCTGCCAAACATGCTTTTCAACCTTTCTCAGTCTTTCTCAATATTCTCCATGTGGAAGTTGACTGTTTTTGACCAGAAGTTCACTGTTTCAGTCAGTTCTTTAATGCAGTCCTTTCTGTTGTTGTTGTTGGTGGTGGTGTTGCTGTTGTTGTTGCCAATATGCATCACTCACAGCTGATTTGGACAAAAGCTCAAGGGGCCATGCACAAGAAATACTTACAACTAGGTAATTGGCACTAGCATCCTCAGATGAGGGATACCATTCGTCATTTGTTTTTCTGGGACGTGTTACTTCACTCAGCATGATGTCCTCTAGCTCCAGCCATTTTCCTGCAAAGCTCATGATGTTGTCTTTCTTTACTGCTGCATAGAACTCCATTGTGTAGATGTACCACATTTTCTCTATCCACTCATCAGTGAGGGGCATTTGGGTTGGTTCCAGCTCCTTGCTATTGTGAAGAGAGCTGAAATAAACATGGCCATGCATGTATCTCTGCTGTGGGGTGAGTCTTGAAGGTACATGCCTAGGAGTGGTATGGCTGAGTTGGGTGGCAAGTTCATTCCTAGTCTTCCAAGGGTTGGCCACACTGCTTTCCATAGTGGCTGTACCAGTTTACATTCCCACCAGCAGTGGATGAGTGTTCCCCTTTCCCCACAACCTCTCCAGCACTTGGTATCATTTGTTTTCTTGATCCTAGCCAGTCTTATTGGAGTAAGATGATATCTTAAAGTGGTTTTGATTTGCATTTCCTTAATGATTAGTGATGTTGAAC
>VZQC01013137.1:1189864-1201738 GCA_009823505.1 Rhizomys pruinosus
TCTCTTGGGATTCTTCTCCTTCCTTTATTTCTATGATGCAGAGGTTTGATCTTTTTATAGTGTCCCACAGTTCCTGGTTGTTCCACTTTTGTGTATTTTTAAATTTTTCATAATCTTTCCTTGAGGTTTTTAGATGTCCTGTGTTATCTTCCAGGTCTGATATTCTTTGTTCGGCTTCCTCCATTCTGCTTCTGAGGCTTTTTCCATTCCTTTCCTCTTGATTGGATGAGTGTTTGGTTTCCTTTTTCATTTCCTCTTCTGAATTCTTTAGTATTTCTACTTCCTTTTGGAGCTTCTCAATCTCTTCTTGTAGCTTTTTGCTTCGCTGGTTGGTTTCCTTATCTTTTTCAGCATGGGATCTTTTCAGTGTTTCTACTTCCTTCTGGAGTTTGTCATTCTCTCTCTCTCTAGGTTCTTCTTGAGTTCTTCATTCTCTTTTCTTAGTTCTTTGATTTGCTATTTATAATCTTGTGTTTCTTTAAGTATGCTCCCAATTGTGTTTCTGATATCTGTGTCCTGGGCCATCCCCAGAGGGATCCCACTGTAGGAATCTTCCATAGGGTTGATAGGGTTGATAGAGCTTGGTGTGGGATTATCCTGCTCCTTTCCCATGTTGTCTCTTTTTCATGTTCCTGGCATATGGGCTTCTCCTTGCCTGTATTCCAATGTGAGTCCCAAATGCCTCTTCACTGTGTTGAAAGCTTGCTTTGCTTGCCTCCTTCAGATGCCTTCCTAATCTCAGTTGGCAGGGGGGGGGTCTTTCCCTGTGCTTCAGCTGGTCTCGGGAGATCTCAGATCTCAAAACTCACACAACCCTACCTTTTATACCAGCTGGGAGGATAACTCTGCCCCCACAGCCACAAAAGCCAATTAAGCCAAAGACAACTGGACAACTGGATTAATGGATTAACTAGATTAAGTCAAACAAGAATCAGCCTTGCTGGAGCACCCAGCTCCTACCTACCTACCTGCGCTTGCTTCAGCTTGTCTCAGGAGATCTGCTATGGACTTGTTTTCTAAATTTAATTTTCAGATTGTTGATTGTTATATAGAAAATTGCAATTGATATATTGATCTTGTGTCCAATGATCAACTGGACTTATTATTTCTCACAGCATTTTTGTTTTTGAAGATTTGTTTAGAATTTTTTCTTTTTATAACATTTTAACTGAATTTTTATGTGTTTCATACATAATTTTTCAGTCTTAGTCGCCTTTATACCTGCTTCTCCCTTAGCACCCTCCCACAGCCCCTCCCTCCAGATTTCATACTTTCTGTCATTTGTGCTAGGGTTCATCGTGCCAATTTATTCATCCCCCCCTCACTCCTCAGTGTCAGCTCCTCCCCTGAGCTCTAGTCAGCCTATCTGGAGTCTCTTTTCTAAAGAAGGCCAGGCCTTCCTCACCTGACCACCATCTGCTGCCTTGATTTCCTCAGCCAAGGTTGGGCTCTGCCACCCATTTCTGTAGTTCTGTGCTGGGTTTTTATCCAGCTGAGCTTGCATGGGTCTTATGCATGCTGATACCAATGCTGTAGGTTCATATGAACAGCATCCCAGGAGCTCAGAAAATTCATTTCTGTTTGGTCTTGTGTCACCTCCCTGACTCTTACAATCGTTCTACCCCCTCTTCTATAATGTTCCTTGGGTGGGTGAAGCTGAATATAGGCAGCCTGTGCATGGGACCACTCTCTGTAGACTGCTAATCTTCATGGTTTGGCCATTCAGGCCCTTTTGAGTTCCTGGTGTGTTGTTGCATGGAGGAGCTTCCTTAATGAGAGCTAAGAGGTGTTAATTCCCTCCTGGGTCCTTGTTCTATGATGTTTGTGGCTTATGTGTAGAGGTTGTATTGTAGATGTGTTGCCTAGGCATGAGCAGTTCATAGACCATGTCTGTGTATGTCCAGTTGTGGGACTCTGTACTATTCTCATCTGGTGCGAAAGTAGCTTCTGAGTAGATTCTGGGATATTTGTCTGTAATCACATGTTCATCTAGGTATTCTTACACACGTGTGTCAGGATGTTAAATATTTTATTTATTTATTTTTAGAATATGAATACATATCTTCCACCCACATATGGTAATTACAATGTGTGAATATGAGTGGTAGGTCAATTCTAGAGCCCACTAAGAGATTCACATTATAATAGCACAGTTGCTTTCAGATACAATGAACTATAATAATAAAGTTGCTCAGTTTGCCTGCCAACTGGGTATTTGGTGTTAGAATCCAAAAAGGAGGGAAACCATTCACCTATTTTTTTCTAGGACTGTTACTTCACTTAGCATAATGGCTTTGAGTTCCATCCATTTACCTGCAAAGTGAATGATGTCATCTTTCTTTACTGCTGCACAGAACTCCACTGTGTAGATGTACCACATTTTTGTTATCCAGTCATCAGCTGAGGGGCATTTGGGTTGGTTCCAGCTCTCTACTATTGTGAAAAGAGCTGCAATAAACATAGTTGTGAAGGCCCAGGCAGGGTGGCACATACCTTTAATCCTAGCACTCCAGAGGCAGAGACAGGTGGATCTTTATGAGTTCAAGGCCAGCCTGGTCTACAGAGTGAGTTCCAGGCCAGCTGGGGCTGCAGGGAGACCCTGTCTCAAAAATACCAAAAAAATAAAAAGTAAACATAGCTGTGCATGTATCTTTGCTGTAGGATGTGTCTTGTGGATATATACCTAAAAGTGGTATGGCTGGGTCAGGTGGTAGACTCATTTTGAGTCTTTTAAGGGTTCTCCACACTGCTTTCCACAGTGGTTGTACATGTTTACATTCCCATCAGCAGTGGATGAGTGTTCCCCTTTCCCCACAACCTATCCAGCATTTGGTGTCTTTTGTTTTCTTGATCTTGGGTAGTCTTATTGGAGTGAGATGATACCTTAGGGTGATTTTAATTTGCACTTCCTTAATTATTAATGATGTTGAACACTTTTAAAGATATTTCTCAGCCATCTTTACTTCCTCACTGGTGAAGTCTCTGTTCATCTCTTTACTCCATCTTTTGAGTAGGTCATTTGCTTTCTTACTTCTATGTTTCTTTGAATAGTTTATATATTCTGGATGTTAATGCTCTGTCAGATGTATCAGTGGTGAAGGTTTCCCCTCACTCTGTGGGTTTTCTCTTCACTCCCTTGATTGTTTCTTTAGCTATACAAAAGCTTTTGAGTTTGACGAGGTCCCACTTCTCATCTGTTGTCCTTATTTCCTATGCAGCTGCTGTTTGATTTAGAAAGTCTTTTCCTACACCTATGTCTTGTAGGTTGCTGCCGACTTTTTCTTCTATCACCTTCAGGGTTTTGGAGTTTCAGGTTGAGATTTTTGATCCACTTGGAGTTGATTTTTTACAGGGTGAGAAGTAGAGGTTTAATTTTGTTCTTCTACAAATGGTGATCCAGTTTTGCCAACATCATTTGCTGAAGATGCTATCTTTCCTCCATTGAGCTTTTTTGGGCCCTTTGTCAAATATGAGGTAGCTGAAGTTTTATGAACTGAAGTTTGGATCTTCAATTTTGTTCCATTCGTCAATGGGTCTGGTTTTTTGGCCAGTACCAGGCTGTCTTTATGACTATAGCCCTGTAATATAACTTGAACTCTGGTAAAGTATTCACCCCTGTATTGCATTTTTCACTCAGGGTTGCTTTAGCTATTCAGGGTTTTTTTGTTTTTCCATATGAATTTAAGGGTTTTTTTCTAAGTCTGTGAAAAAGCTAATGGGGATTTTGATTGGGATTGCATTAAATCTGTATATTAATTTGGGTAGAATGGACATTTTTCCTATATTAATTTTTCCAATCCATGAGCATAGGAGGTCTTTCCATCTTTTGATGTCATTTTCAATCTCCTTCTTCAGGATTTTAAAATTTTTGTTGGAGAGGACTTTGGTGTCTTTGGTTAGGTTTATTCCCAGGTTCTTTTTTATTTTTTTGAGATTATTGTGATTGTGAAGGTCTCCTTATATTCCTCTTCAGTTGCTTATGGTTGGTGTAAAGGAAGGCTACTGATTTTTCTAGGTTTATTTTGTATCCAGCCACTTTACTGAAACTTTTAATCATTTCTAGGAGTTTTTGGGTGGGGTTTTTAGCATCCCTTAGGTAAACTATCATATAATCTGCAAAAGGAGATAGTTTTACTTCCTCTTTTCTGATTAGTACTCCTTTAATTTTGCTTTCTCCCCTTATTGCCCTAGTGAGCACTTCAAGCACTATATTGAAGAGGAGTGGCAGTAGTGGACAGCCTTGCCATGTTCCTGCCTTTAAGGGGAATGTTTCCAACTTTTCTTTATTTAGGGTGATGTTGGCTGTGGGTTTGTTGTATATGGCTTTGATTACATTGAGGAATGATCCCTCCAGCCCAAACCAATCTAGGCCTTTAAGCATGAAAGGATGCTGGATTTTGTCAAAAGCTTTTTTCTGCATAGATTGAGATGATTCTGTGGTTTTTGTCTGTCAGTCCATTTATGTTATTTATTGATATTTTTATGATATTTATTGACTTACATATGTTGAACTATTCCTGCATCTCATATGAATCCAACTTGGTCATGATGGATGATCTTTTGGATGTGGGTCTGTATGCAATTTGCAAGTATTTTGTTGAGAATTTTGGCATCTGTGTTCATTAATGCTATGGGACCATAGTTTTCTTTCTTGTTTGTGTCTTTGACTGGTTTTGGTATTAGAGTGATGCTGGCTTCATAGAAGGAATTTGGGATATTTCCCTCTGTATGCTTCTGAAAAGTTTGAGTAGGAATGGTTGTAAGACCTCTTTAAATGCTTTATAGAATTCTTCTGTGAAATCATCTGGGCCTGGGCTTTTTTAGTTGGGAGACTTTTTATTACATCTTCAATTTCCTCAAGTATTATAGGTCTGTTTAAACTGTCAATTTCTTCTTGGTTAAATTTTGGTGAATCCTGGGATTTCAGATATTCATCCATTTCTCTTAGGTTTTCAAATTTAGTATAGTTTTTTTGAAGTATTCTCATATGATTGTATGGATCTTTTCTTTATCTGTTGTGATGTTCTCCCTTTCATCATGAATGCTATTGATTTGGAGTTGCTCTTTGTTTCTTTTGGTTAACTGGGCTAGAGGTCTGTCTATTTTGTTTATCTTTTCAAAGAACCAGCTTTTGGATTTATTGATTTTTTTTATTGTTTTCTTTGCTTTTATTTTGTTAATCTCTGCTCTGATTTTTGTCATTTCTTCCTGTCTGTTGGGTTTATGGTTCATTTGTTGCTGTCTCTCAAGTGTTTTTAGCTGCAGTGTTAGATTGTTTATTTGTTCTCTCTGTTTTTTTATTTTTTAATTTTTTAATTTTATTTATTTTTTATGTGTATGAATGTACCGTCTGCATGCAGGTCTGTGCACCCGTGTCGTGCAATGCTGCGGAGGTCAGAAGAGGGCATCGGATTCCCCTGGAACTCGAGTTAAAGACGGTTCTCAGCCACCATGTGGGGAACCAGAGAACCCAGGTCCTCTGCAAGAGCAGTCAGCACTCTTAACCGTCAGGCCATCTCTCCAGCCCTCTTTCTGTTTTTGTTTTTTTTTAATGTGGGCACTTAGGGCTATAAATTTCCCTCTCAGGACTGACTTTAATGTATCCCACATGTTTTGTTGTGTTGTACTGTCATTTTCATTTAGTTCCAGGAATGCTTTTATTTCATTCTTTATTTCTTCCCTGACCCACTCATTATTCAGGATTGTATTCAGGATTGTATTGTTTATTCTCCATGTGTTCTTGTAGCTAGTAGGCCTTATTCTGTTGTTCCTATTGAGCTTTATTGCACTGTGGTCTGATAGAAGCCATGAAATAATTTCAATCCTTTTGTATTTGTTGAGATTTCTTTTGTATCCCAGTATGTGGCTAAGGACCTGAGTTGGAAGAACCACTCAGGTTGGGTTACAGAAGTAACCGACTGACCTCTATGCAGAGGGTTTAGTTCCCTACAGTGGCCGCAGGTGGGCACTGTGCCCCCTTCCCTTGGCAGGAGAAGCTCCCACATTAAATTAAACAAATGAGAATGTATTGAAGATCACTCCTCTAAGAGGTTGCATGTGCTTAAGGGGAAAATTTTGACCAGTGTGGGTTCATTTAGACCTGGGGTTTAGAGCCAACATGTGGTTCATTTGACTACAATAGGAACAACCCAGAAACCAAGTTCAGCTGCAGCTTTTGAGACCTTACTAAGTAAGCACAGGACTGTGCAGAAAATACTGTGTATGTTTTCTGGTCCACATAACTTGAGTCCAAGTCCTGACAGGATGGGCCAGATCAGGCTCCCAAAGGGCCTCTGGAGGCTAATAGGCAGTGACAGTGCTCAGGCAGTAGGCTCAGCATCTTCCGGAGACATGGGCAGTGCTGGGCTTTCTAAAGAGATGTGTGCATTATTTATCCACTTCTAAGCAGATAGACTCATTTCAGTTTGAGACGGGGTTTCACTCTATAGCCCAAGGTGTCTTCCAACTTCTATAATCCCTGCCTCTGTCTCCTAAATTTTGAGATTAACCACATATTGTACCATACCCACCTCAGGCAGGCCATCTCACAGCCATCATAGAAACCCTGATGATACAGAAAGCAAACAGTAGTCTCCTCAATGTGGTTTCTGCCTAGTGGACAGAAAAGCTGAAGCTGCTCCCTCAGGAAACACTGTACTGACTGAGGTGAACACTCCACCTAGAAATGATAGCCATTACACATCTCTGATATTCTGTTCCTTCTTCCATAAACTGGGAATGTAATAATTCCCTCTTACAGGGTTGCATCAAGGATAAAGGGGACATGCTCTAGAATGTTCCCTGTGAACTCAAAGCACTAAACATGCAGCAATCCAGAACCACTGACACACTGCCTCCATGATGTGACATCTAAGCATGACCCAGACCTTTGTATTTAAAGGTCAAATTATGAGCAGGTTTTTCATAGGCATTGTTCTCCTAGAAGGTAATTTAAGTTGTAAGACTGTATATTTTATTTCCATAGAATTCTATAATGTCGTTTTCAGTTATATGGAAAGAACCTGGCCTATTAGGCTATTTTTTTTCTCTCTCTCTTTCTTTTTCCTGAGTGGGTCCCTGTACAAAAAAAGATGTTGTTTGTCATGGCTCTAATTGGTTCCCTTGCTTCCACCTGACATTCAGGGAAACCTGCTTCCTCTATTGCCAGCCTGCTCTGCTGTGCAGACAAATCTGAGCTTGACTTCTTTCTCTCCCTAATGACTTATATCCAATCAGTCAGATCTTCCAGATTCAGCCTCCTTAACATCTCTCAAGTCCGTCCATTTCTCTCCGCCCCACCTGACATGCCTCCATTTTAGTCACTATCATTTCTCACCTGAAACTAATGACCCAGCTACCCATACAGCCCCTCAGAGGAGCCCCTTGTTGCTCTTTACTTCCAATCCTTTCTCAGTTCTACAGTCAGAGTGATCTTCCTGAAGTGCAAATTACATCACATAACTCCCTATTGGAAACTGTGATTGTCAAGATAATCCAGATATGACCCTGGTCACTGGGTCTTGCACACCTGCTCTTTGCCTCTGGTCGTTTCCCTTCCCTTCTCTGTACGATTTTTCTGCCCTTATTCCTAAACTGTACAGGGCTCCTTCTGCCATGCTTTCCTGTTGTCTGCCACTCACACACGCTGTCTCCTAGACCAGGAAGACTTTTAGTATTCTCCCTACCCGCTCCCTTCACAAAGCCAATTCCTTATAACAATCCCCATCATCCTGGTCCCTGTTCTAAAAGTCCTGTTCAGGACCCCAAGCCTAGGCTAGATGTCCCTCACTATGCCCTCACTGCACTTCATCCTCCTCCCTGTGCTTATCCATGCTACACTTGGCCCATTTGCTACTGTGTGCCCCTACTAGACCACTATCTCTGTAAGGGTGTGAGTGAATCCTTGCCCCTGTTACATCCCATTAGGAGACGTTATATTCTCATCCAGATTTGTCCCCATTTTCCAGATAGAGGGGATATTGACTGCTAATGACTCAAAGCCATGCCAACTCAGCATTGCCCTAGGCTGCAAAATTGTTTTGGCCAAGTTCTCTCTCCAGGAGGGCAGGCCACCAATGAACACATGACATGAACACCCGTCCTTGCAATTCAGGACAGCCCTCAGCACTAGAGCTCCTGATAGGACTGGACTAGCAATGATGTTAAAAGCAGCATTTCTCTTCCAGAACAATCCTAACATTTTTATTTTCCTTTAGTTATGTATCCCAAGAATATTCCTCAATGCCTTCCCTTCTGTACATAATGTAGAATTCCCACTCTTGGAGTCTGTTTCTAGGGAGTCCAGGCCAAGATACTGTACCAGTTGACTTTCTCTGTTGGACTGATAAAAACCATGACCAAAAGCAACTTGGAGAAGGAAAGGATTTGTTGCATCTTATTCTTCCAAATCTCATCATTGAGGGGAGTCAGGGCAGAAACTCAAGGCAGGAACCTGGAACTGAAGCAGAGACATGGAGAAATGTTGCTTGCTGGCTGGCTTCCTCTGGCCTACTCACCCATCTCTCTTATATAGCCCAGGCTCACCTGCCCAGGGATGACACCACTCACAATGAATTAGGCCCTCCTGCATCATTTACTGATTAAGAAAATGCCTCATAGACATGGCCACAGTCAAATCTAATGGGGGAAATTCCTCAAGTGAGGTTACCTCTTCCCAGGTACCTCTAATTTGCATCAAGTTGACAACTAACCATCCAAAGTCTTTACCACATAGTAGATGCTCAGAAAATATTTGGCTTATGAACAACTGAATGAATGAATTACAATGAATGTCCTTTAAAGCTAAGGCTAAGCATGTAAAACTTCTTTTGCTCAGGTTTCCATTTTGGGGGCCTGACTTCACAGGCCCCGAGTGCCTGCTTGCTTAAAAGGTCTCTCAGATGTTCCCTTTGCAGGATGAAGGAAACCAACTTTAGAAGGCACAAGGCTCCTTTCTTTTTTTGTCTAGCCCAAAGTAATACAAGCTAAGAACATTTAAGGAATGTAACTCTACTTTGTGTAATAGTGAAACTTACTGCCTTCAAAAAAGTTACCTAGCAAATTACAAAACAGTTAGAAAATAGTTTGCTTAAAAAAAAAAAGAAAATACTTTGCTATTTACTATGGCTTAACCCTTGTGTACTAAAATAACTTTAGAGCAAGGTACATGCCATTCTAATGTGTTTTAATGTATATCTTTAGGCTAACCTTCAAAGAGATCGAGGACATATACTTACCTGAAGTTGCTCTATCATGTGGAAACCTCCCCTGTTACAAACAGCCTTCAGTTCTTGGGATTCATAAGAATTCACTGATTATCTAAATTAAATTCACAGGACACAGCTCTGGACATAAAGACTTGAACTTGGGTGGAATATCTTAATGAAGGGAACTGAGATGGTTCATGGGGTATTCCAGAACATGAATGGAGCTTCATTGTGTAAGTCTAAAATAGGAGGCTGTCCCAGATGGAGGAAAAAAAGAAAAAGAAGTCAAGGTTGATACTGGCTATGTTCAAAGACACATCTAGCCAAGGAGGTTGATTCTTAGTCCTTACCTACATAGACACACACACACACACACACACACACACACACACACACACACATACATATTTTGGGCTCCTTGGAAATTCTTGTTAGCTGGTGACCAAAGTTTTGCATCTTCTGGGATAATGCCAATTTAGAATTTTTCAGTCTTAACAATATTTTATTTTCATTTTCATTTTTTATTGAAATTTTATGTGTTTCATACCTAATTTTTCAATCGGTCTTAATTGCTTTTAAACCCACTTCTCCCTTGGCACCCTCCTGCAGTCCTCCCCTCTGGATTTCACACTTTCTGTCATTTGTGCTAGGGTCCATTGCACCAATTTACTCTCCACCCTCACTCCTCAGTGCCAGGTCATCCCCTGAGCTCTAGTCAGCCTATGAAGAATCTTTTCTAAAGAAGGCAGGGCCTTCCTCACCCAACCTCCATCTGCTGCCAATATTTCCTCAGCCAAGGTTGGTCTCTGCTACCCATTTCTACAGTTGTGTGCTGGGTTTTTGTCCACCTGAGCTTGCATGGGTCTTGTGCATGCTGATACCAATGCTGCAGTTCCTATGAACAGGGTCCTAGGAGTTTGTAGGATTCATTTCCGTTTGGTCTTGCATCACCTCTCTGGCTCTTACAATCTTTCTCCCCCCTTTTCCACAATGTTCCCTGAACCCTGGGTGGGAGAAGCTGAAAATAGGCAGCCTGTCCATGGAACCACACTCTGTAGACTCCTAATCTTCATGGTTTGGCCATTTTGAATTGCTGTTCTCCTGTTGCATGGAGGAGCCTTAAGGAGGCTCATTAAGGATGAGAGTTAAGAGGTATTTGTTAAAGCAATGTCAGTATAGCATGCACAAACACATCTTGTCATTCTGAAGCAGTGGTTCTAGGAGGCCAAGTTTGGGAAGAAAAAGGAGACAAACACCATAGTTAGTGATGAATGGCTCTCTGGACATTGATGTGTTAAAGTGCATCACAGTGAGTAGAGGGCTCATCATCAAGTAGGAAGTATCAGGGAAGAGTCATAGTGATACGAATTTCCATCACCTGGAACTAGTGCTTGCTCATGAAAAGTCCAAGAGAGGGTCTGGGTTACATTATGTCTCTCCATGGATGAATTACACTGCACATATTAGCAAGCCAAAGTCTTCAGGAAATTTTAATGGTAAAGAAAACTGGTATACTGTTTTCTGGGAAAAAAAACACTACCTATTGATATGTACTAATCCTTCTGGGACCCCTTATAATGAAAGTGACAGAGCCAATTAAAGGGTCTATTTTAACAGTAAAGTGGTAAAGCAAAGGAAGGTATTCTTAGAGATTTATGTGGCTATTGGATACAAGATAATTTGGGAAAGAGTGATTGGAGATGGACTAAGTGACTGCTATGATTTTTCAATCTCAGTCCTTATCAAATGTAGAATGAGGACAGTGGCCGATGGATGAGAAAAGCAAAGTCGAGAGCAACTGATGAGGACAGATGGGTAGATGTGGTGGCTAACTGCTGGGACAGTGGGGAGGACTCATGTAATCAGCAAATCTCAGAGCACAAATTGCCTCTATGAATATCTGATTTGGTGGTTTTCAAACTTTTATGTAACCGAAGGACCTTGAAACATCAAAGTTTCAGGGAGAAATCTAAAGTGCAAAACAAGAAAGTACAGGAGCAAGTGGGGGGGGCAGTGATCAAACAGTGCATGAAAAGGATGAAAGAAGAGAAAAAAATATTGTCATTCACAATGGGAAATTTTGGCTGGGAATATTTTTGAGTAAGACAGATAAGTTTTCAGAGGAAGAAGTATTTCACACAAATAACTTCTGAGGCTGTGTTGGTGGAAAATAGTTAAAAGTTGCGTTCTATAGTTGACTACTTGAGATCAATTTTTGGCTCTATCAAAGACCTCCACTCTCCGTAAAATTTATTTTCTATAAAATTAGATTAGTAGGGGTCGCCCTTCCCCCCACCCCTCGCAGCCAGAAGCGGTCCTGAGCTTGGGTCTGGCTCGCTTGGGTGCCTGACTTAGCCGTAGTAGGGTCGTGTGTTTGGACTCCGGGTCCGGACCTGTTAGGAACACTTAGAGCTGTCCGACACAGCTCTAGACAGGTAAAAGCTTAGGGCAGAATGACTTTTGTGGTGCTGGACAATTGATTTCTGGTCGGTGGCGGAGGGCCAGGTGGCTGGCGTGGTCTGGGTTTGTGTCCTCAGCCCGGCGGGTCGCCCTTCCCCCCTCGCAGCCAGAAGCAGTCCTGAGCTTGGGTCTGGCTCACTCAGGTGCCTGACTCAGGTGCCCCCCCCCGCCAACAATTGGATTTGAGGAAGAGAGAGTATCCAGTGGA
>VZQC01013137.1:1207130-1307919 GCA_009823505.1 Rhizomys pruinosus
TGTCATTGTCATCAGTTCCAGGAATGTTTTTATTCTTTCTTTTATTTCTTCCCTGACCCATTCATTATTCAGTAGAGTTTGTTTAGTCTCCATGTGTGTTCTTGTAGAGTGTAGGGCTTATCTCTGGTATTGATATGAGCTTTATTGCACTGGGTCTGATAGAATGCATGAATTATTTCAAACTTGTTTGTATTTATGAGTTTCCCTGTGTCCCGTAATGGTCTATTTTGGAGACTGTTCCATGAGGTGCTGAGTAGAAAGTGTATTCTCTGGTGTTTGGGTGAAATATTGATAGATGTCTGTGAGATCCAGTTGGTGTATGGTATCCATTCAGTTCAGATGTCTCTTTGTTTATTCTTTGTCCTGTTGATCTGTTTAAAGGACTTAGTGGGTATTAAAGTCCCCTACTATTACTGTGCTGGGGTTAATTTGCCTTGAGGTCCTGAAGAGTTGACTTTACAAAGTTTGGTGTGCTGGCATTTGGTGCAAGATATATTCATGATTGTGAGGTCTTCATGGTTAATGTGTTCCTTTAATAAAGATTTAGTGGCCCTCTTTTTCTCTTTGATTCTTTTGACTTGAAGTCTATTTTATCGATACAGAATAACAACACCTGCTTCTTTTTGGTAGCATTTGCTGGAATATTTTCTTCCATCCCTCACTTTAAGTTGGTGCCTGTCCTTGAGAATGGAGATGGGTTTCTTGTAGACAAATATAGATGGGATTGTTTCCTAATCCATTCTCCCAGTCTATGCCTTTTGATTGGAGAGTTCAGCCCATTAATATTTAAGGTTAAATTGAAAGATGGATGTTGCTCCTTTCACTTTATCCATTTGGTTTTAGTCTCTGATTCAACTCCTATGATTATGTTTTATTAGTTTCTTTCCCTAGGTGCTGGAGGATAGTTGCTCTCTCTTCTGCCCTTTGAATTGCTTCAAGTATTTTCTGGAGAGTTGGTTTTCCGGAAATGTATTCTATCATCTTGCTTATGTCATGGAAAAGATTTTCTCTCTCCTACTGTAATCGACATTTTTGCTGGGTAATAGTACTGGGTTGGCATCCATAGCCCTTTAACACTGGAAATGCTTTGTCCATGTTCTTCTTGCTTTCATGGTTTGCGGCGAGAAGTCATTTGTGATTCTGATGGGTTTCCCTTTGTATGTGACTTGTTTTTCTCTGTGGCCTTCAGAATTTTACTTTGTTTTGGGCATCTAGCACTTGACTATGATATGGCATGGGGGAGTTTCTTTTTGATCTTGTCTATTTGGAGTTCTATGTGCTTTTGTATTTGAATGGGTTTGTCTATTTTAGTTTGGAGAAGTTTTCATCTATTATGTGTTGAAGATTGATCTCAATACATTCTCTTGAGATTCTTCCCCTTCCTCTATTCCTATGATACGGAGGTTGATCTTTTCATAGTGTCCCATATTTCCTGGTGTTCCACTTTTGTGTAGTTTTAAAATTTTTCGTAATCTTTATTTGAGTTTTTAGTTGCTCTGTGTTATCTTCCAGATCTGATATTCTTTGCTCAGCTTCCCCATTCTATTTCTAAGGCTTTTTCCTTTCCTTTCTTCTTGATTGGATGAGTGTCTATTTCCTTTTTCATTTCATCCTGGATTTCTTAATATATCAATTTCTTTTTTGAGTTTCTCAATCTCTTCTTCGTGCTCCTTACTTCGTTGGTTTGGCTTCCTTTTCAGTGTTTCTACTTCCTTAAGGTGTTTGTTTTGTTCTCTCTCTAGTTCTTTCTGGAGTTTGTCATCCTTCCTTTAGTTCTCTGAATTCTTCTTTATGTTCTTTAATTTCTCTGCATAGGTCTGCAATTATTCCTCTAAGGTCTGTTTCTGGGGTCACCTCCAAGGGGATCCCACTGTACCTGTCTCCTACAGGGTTGGTAGAACTTGGTGGGTTAATTATCCTGCACTTTTCCCTTGGTGTCCCTTCGTCGTGTCCCTGGCATTGTGGATTTCCGTTTTGGATTCAAATCACAAATGCCTTTTCAGTGTTAAGGGAAGCTTCGTTTTGCTTTATCCTTCACTTTTTACGCTTTTTTTTCTTCCTCTCCCTCTCCTTCTTTATGGAGGGTTGACTTGTCTAGTTTCAGGCTTTCAATTTTGTTTATAAATATGATATTGGAAGTCTAAGTCACTCTGCCCTCCCTCTTCAGAGTTTTCAATCCAATTGGATTGAAAACTCTGAAGAGGGAGGGCAGAGTGACTTAGACTTCCAAATCCAATTTATAACAAAATTGAAAGCCTGGAAACCTAGACAAGTCAACACTCCCTAAAGAAGGAGAGGGAGAGGAAGAAAAAAAAACAAAAAAGTGTCTAAGGATGAAACAAAACGTACTCTCAACACTAAAGCATTTGTGATTTAGAATCACAAAAGGGAAACCACAAATGCTAGGAGACACGACGAAGGGACAACCAAGGGAAAGGTGCAGGATAATTACCACCCAACCAAGTTCTACCAACCCTGTAGGAGACAGGTACAGTGGGATCCCCTTGGAGGGACCCCAGAAACAGCACCTTAGAGGCATAATTGCAGACCCTATGACAGAGAAGATTAAAGAACATAACAGAAGAATTCAGAGAACTAAACGAAGGATTGACAAACTCCATAAAGAACTAGAGAGAGAACAAAACAAACAACCTTTAAGGAAGTAGAAACACTGAAAAGGAAGCCAACCAACGTAAGTAAGGAGCACGAAGAAGAGATTAGAAACTCAAAAAAGAAATTGATATATAAGAAATCACAGGATGAAATGAAAAGGAATAAGAACACTCATCCAATCAAGAAGCAAAGGAAAGGAAAAAAGCCTTAGAAATAGAATGCGAGAAGCTGAGCAAAGAATATCAGATCGGAAGAATAACACATGACAACTAAAAACCAAATAAAGATACGAAAAATTTTTTAAAAACTACACAAAAGTGGAACACACCAGGGAAAATAGGGACCACTATGAAAAGATCTAAACCTCTACGTATCATAGGAATAGCGGAAGGGGAAGAATCTCAGAATAATGGCATGGAGCATCAGATCTTACCAACAGATTAATAGATGAAAACTTCTCAAACTAAAATAACAAACCCATTCAAATACAAAGCATACATGTAGCGAAACTCCAAATAGGACAAGATCAGAAAAGAAACTATCCACCCATGCCATATACATAGTCCCAAGTGCCTAGATGCCCAAACAAAGCATAAAATTCTGAGGCCACAAGGAGAGAAAACAAGTCACATACAAAGGGAAACCCATCAGAATCACAATGACTTCTTCGCGCAAACAATGAAAGCAAGAAGAAATGGACAAGCATTTCCAGTGTTAAAGGGCTATAGGATGCCAACCCAGTATACTTTACCCAGCAAAATGCGATTAACAGTGGAGAGAGAAAACTTTTTCCATGACACTAAGCAAATGATAGAATACATTTCCGGAAAACCAACTCTCCAGAAAATACTTTGAAGCAATTCAACAGGGCAGAAGAGCAGAGCAACTATCCTCCACACCTAGGTAAGAAACTAATATAAACATAATCATAGGAGTGAATAGAGGATCTAAAGAGCCAAATGGAAAAATAAAGGAATGCAAATCATCTTTCAATTTACCTTAAATATTCATGGGGCTTGAACTCTCCAATAAAGGCATAGACTGGGAGAATGGTTAGGAAACAAAATCCCATCTATATTCTGTGTACTAGAAACCCTATCTCATCCTCAAGGACAGGCACCAATTCTTAAAATGAAGGGATTGGAAAATATTCCAGCAAATGCTACCAAAGAAGCAGGTGTTTGTTATTCTCGTATAGTATAATAGACTTCAAAGCAAAAGAATGGAAAGAGGGCCACTAAATCTTTATTAAAGGAACACTTAACGCATGAAGACTCACAATCATGAATATATCTTGCACCAAAGCCAGCACACCAACTTTGTAAAGCTCATAACTCTCAGGACCTCAAGGTTCAAAGATTAACCCCAGCACAGTATAGTAGGGGGACTTTAATACCCCACAAAGTCCTTTAGAACAGTTCAACAGTGACAAAGAATGAAACAAGAGACATCTGACTGAATGGATACCCATACACCAACTGGAACTCACAGACATCTATCAATATTCACACCTCAAATCAACCAGAGAATAATTTCTACTCCAGCACCTCATGGAACCCATCTCCAAAGATAGACCATACGCGGCACAGGGAAAACTCAACAATACAAAAAGTTTTGAAATAATTCATGCATTCTATCAGACCACAGTGCAATAAAGCTCAATCAATACCCAGAGATAAAGCCCTACACTCTACAAGAACACACATGGAGACTAAACAAACTCTACGGAATAATGAATGGGTCAAGGACGAAATATAAAGAAAGAAATATAAAACATTCCTGGAACTGATGACAATGACATGTAAGGGCTGTGGAGAGATAGGGGTGAATCATGAGACTACAGGAATATAGTCTGGACTCCTGATTGATCAACATGTCTGTGCATACAAGCTTCTCCAACTGGTCTATGGGAACCTTGGGTTGTTCAAAATTTGGACATAGATACTTGCAAAATGCACCAATTACCTGATTGTATGACATAATGAGTGACATCAATGCTATCTGCAAACAACTGTGTCATTGTGTTGTAGAATCCCTTTAAAAAAAACAAATACATCAAAGTTTTCCACAAAAAAAAGAAATTAAAAAAAATAACAACAGCAAAAAAAAAACAAAAAAAAAAAAAAGAAAAAAATTAAATTAGTAGGTAGCCAGGCATGGTGATGCACGCCTTTAATCCTAGCACTCAGGAGGAAGAGGCAGGTGCATCTTTGTGAGTTCAAGGCCAGCCTGGTCTACAGAGCGAGTTCCAGGACAGCTGGGAGACCCTTCCTCAAAAAGACCAAAAAAAATATTAGATTAGTAGGGTGACACCTATTGTCATGGTCACTGTGGGGATTAAATATTTTATATATAAAATACACCAATACCTAACACAAGTCAAACAATACAATTAATTCGTGAAATTGGCTGCTGTATATGAAGCACTGTGTTTAGTACTAGGGAGAGAATAGAATGAGATTCTATTTAAACTTTTATATAAAATTGATATTATTTACTGAACCCTTAATTTCTACTGCAGGCATTTTAAATGTTGCCCTTTGTGGAAGTTTAAAACATGTCCATTCTGCTGGGCATGGTGGTGCATGCCTTTAATCTAGCACTTGGGAGGCAAAGGCAGGCGGATCTTTGTGAGTTCAGGGCCAGCCTGGTCTACAGAGTGAATTCCAGGACAGCTGGGGCTATAGGGAGACCCTGTCTCTAAAAGACCAAAAATAAAAAAATAAATAAATAAAACATGTCCATTCTTAGACATACTCCAAAAAGTGGAACCTAACCCTTAGCACTTGGATTTGGACTTGACTTACAACTTCCTTCTGGCAAAAGGACCTATATAGAGCTTCCTCTTTGCTTTCTCCAATCCTCTCTAGGGGAAGACAAGGTATCATGCCTCCTCCCAAGAGCTAGCATGGATTTCTAAGAATGTGGGGAGCCAGCCTGGACTGGATCCCCTAGCCAAGCCCTCAGATGAACACAGTCCTGACTGACATGCTATAAGTGCACCTTTGTAAAAGATGCACTTCTAGAACCACTCAGCTGATCTGTTCTGAGTGTGTGTGTGTGTGTGTGTGTGTGTGTGTACACGCACTCACGCAGGTGTCTTCCTCATTTGATTCTCCATCTCATTTTTTGAGCTGGGTTCTCTCACTGAACCTGGAACTTGTTGTTTTGACTAGGCTGCATGGCCAGCAAGTGCCCAATATCCACCTCTCTCTGCCCTGCTCAGCAAAGGGGTTACAAGCTGTGTTGCCAATCCTGGCTTTTACATGGGTCCTGGGGACCCAAACCTGGGACCTCGTGCTTGCCTCACACTCACCTTACCCACTGAGCTACCTCCCTAGCTCCTGTTCTCAGATTTCTTGACCCACAGAAATTATGTGAGATAATAACCATTTATCACTTTAAGCTCCCACATTTTGGTATATACCACAGATACTACTTGTCAGAAACACGCTATAAAGGATGGACTATTGGCCACAATGTGTGTGGGGGGGGTGCTGCTGATGGAGTGTCAGTTGTCCAGTGCTGCTGGTGACATGGGGGGCTGGTCACCCTGTTGCTGATTAAGACTGTCAACAAAGGCTTGTAGCCATTCTGAAAGGCTAGTAACTTTTCAGCAGCAGCCAATGACTACAAAATTAGTTATTTTGCAGCTGTGAAGTTGGTGACTCCACAGGCCTAATGCTGGTAGCTGAACCTAGTCTAAGGATGATGGTCCTTTGCAAGACTCTCACTACATAGCTCTCACCCAAGCTAAGGGGTTGATTATCCTTAGAGCTTTATCTCTGACTCAGGGAGGGGTGATGCCCCCATAAGCAAAAGAGCTAGCTGAAACCCCAATTGCAGCTCTGATTGATCCACAATTAACAGGCACCTGAATCTCTCCTCAATTAATGGACCCAGAGATCTTGTCAGGTGGTAATGAAGATCCATTTATTGAATACAGTGCATCACTTATATAGCCAAAATGATGTCATCTCCCATAGCCAATCCCAGACCCCCTGTATACATCACAGGCTGTTGCTCCACCCTGCATCATGTGTTGGGTCACAAGTTGAGTCACTAGTCATGGGCTACTGCTCTTCCAAGGGGTAGGGTCAGAGAGGTCTCATGACTTACACCTGTGCCTCTAGGAAGTGCTGGCTGGGTAATTAAGCCAATGCCAGTATCTGCATGTGGCCTGCACTCACCCACAACAATGGAGGTGAGAACATCATTGCTAGAGATTTTATTTACTTGGTATTCTTTGCCCAGCTGGTATGTAGTTACAGGCAGATTTTGAACTCAAACCTATGCTTCCAAGGTCCAGGGTATTTCTACTTTATCATCTCCTTAAGAGTCCATAGCCATTCTTACCAAGACTTGCCACAGTTTTCTGCTTCAACAGATGAATGGACCCGGCTCACCCCCTCTGTCCCCAGCCAGCAGCTCCCAGCACAGCCCTCCACCATCTCCTCCCACCAGGCACCATGACCACCACAGTGTCCCTGTCACAGGTATGCCAGAACTACCGCCAGGATGAGGAGGTGGCCATCCACTGCCAGATCAATCTGGAGCTCTATGCCTCCTACATCTACCTGTCCATATCTTGTTACTTTGATCCTGTTAATGTGGCTTTGAAGAACTTTGCCAAATACTTTCTCCACCAGGCTCATGAGGAGAGGGAACATGCTGAGAAACTGATGAAGCTGCAGGATCAGCAAGGCGGCCGGATACCTGCAGGATATAAGAAACCAGACCCTGATGACTGGAAGAGCCGGCTGAATGCAGTGGAATGAATGCACATTGCACTTGGAAAAGAGTGTGACTCAGTCACTACTGGAACTACACAAGCTGGCCACTGACAAAAATGACCCCCACTTCTGTGACTTCATTGAGACTCATTACCTGAATGAGCAGGTGAAATCCTGCAAAGAACTGGGTGACGACCCAAGTAACCAACTTGCACAAGATGGGAGCACCTGGGCTGGAGAGATGGCCTAGCGGTTAAGAGCATCAACCACTCTTGCAGAGGACCTGGGTTCGATCCCCAGTACCCATATGGTGGCTGAGAACCGTCTGTAGCTCCAATTCCAGGAGAACTCCAGTTCCAGGGGAATCTGACACCCTCTTCTGACCTCCGAGGCACTGCACGACATGGGTGCACAAACCTACATGCAGACAGCACATTCACACATAAAAAAAAAAAAAATACCACAACTAAAATTCACTATGTACATGTATGAAACAAAGAATAAAAAATAAATTTACGCAGGGTGTGGTGGCGCACGCCTTTAATCCTAGCACTCAGGAGGCAGAGGCAGGTGAATCTTTGTGAGTTCAAGGCCAGCCTGGTCTACAGAGTGAGTTCCAGGACAGCTGGGGCTACAAAGAGACCCTGTCTCGAAAAGACAAAAAAAAAAAAAAAAAGATGGGAGCACCCACCCACATCTGGCATGGCGGAGTTTCTCCTTGATAAGCGCATCCTGGGACATAGTGACAAGAAGAGCTAAGCTGACTTCTCCAAAGCCACAGAGTGACTTCACAGGTCACCAAGGCAGTGCGTGCATGTCAGGGCTTCCTTTCCCTTTTCTCTAAGTTGCACCAAAGCATCTGCTTAAGTTCTTTAACTTGCACCATTCCTTCAAATAAAGAAATTTGGTCCCCCACACACATGTGCGCACAAAAGAGTCCATTGTATAAGACACTTAAGGCCCATAAGGAAGAAAGGCATTGGCTAGTCTTTGTCGTAGTGAATGTTGTATTCTTTTTTTTTTTTTTTTCCTAAAGGAACCCAGGGAGTAAGAAAGGCGCTTAGAGGGTTTGTATGTGGATGTAGAGATGACTGTAATGAACATGCCCCTGGGTCAACGAAGGCATTTTACAGACACTACTTCTTTAGCATTAAAAATGTGTGGCAAAAGTTACCCATAATTTCCTGGAACATATAGGATTCGTATTTCCACCTAGGAGGATTTTCATATAAAACAGATCCCACAGGAAAACTTTCAAAATGCCACATTTTTACTAACATGTAGCTCAAGTTAGACAAGGTATGTGGATGGCAAGTTCCACTGTTGCATCTGCTGTTTGCCATGTCTCACTGGGCACATCCTGGGTGAGCTGCATGCTCTCTCTCCCAGGTACGATCTAAATCATCACATGTGTCTTAGTTTTCCATTACTTCTTTGCATTTATAGGCATTAAGATAGAGCCCTAGATCATGCCTTCAGGTCTATGAGGACAGTAATCAGACACCTGTATCTGAGGAGCCTTTTTACCTGTCTCTGACTGATTGAATTCCCCTACATGTTTACTTTCTGACCATTGTTGGACAAGCTTCTCATTTCTCATCCCAAAAGCTCAACTCTGTTTTGTCCCTTTGCATACAAGAGAATGAACACACAAACACAGAAAGGCTGCTGAGGTTTTTACTCAAGCCTCAATAAGAGAAGCACAGGGTTGAATATCATGAGGGCCATACCTGAACACAGGTGTGGGTGTCATTAGGTCCATACCCAAGTACAGGGATGGGTGTCATTAGGATCAATAAATAACCCAGCACAGGGATGGGTATCGTTAGGCCCATACCAGAGCAAAGGTGTGGGTGTCATTAGGTCCATACCCCAGCACAGAGATGGGTGTCATTAGGAACATTCCCGGACACAGGGATGGGTGTCATTTGGTCCATAACTGACATCATCATGTCCATCTCTCTGTTCTGATTTTGGTCTGTCACACTTAAAATGTGCATGGTAGAACCAAAATTATATGAAAACTTAGACATCATAATATGGTAGTTGGGCACATAGTTTCTGAAGTCACAAGTGCCTAGACATAGGTAAAGCAGTTAGAAACATTTCTGGCAAAGCATGGTCACCAAAGCACTAGATTCATTGAAGTAGGTTCAATTAATTGGACAAATCTATTTACTTTTAGATGTACTTCTGCTCTAAGATGAATATTTTTTTAATTTTTTAATTTTATTTACTTCTGTATGTGTATGAATGTACTGTCTGCATGCAGGTTTGTGCACCTGTGTCGTGCAATGCCACAGAGGTCAGAAGAGGGCGTCAGATTCCCCTGGAACTGGAGTTCTCCTGGAATTGGAGTTTTGGACAGTTCTCATCCGTCATGTGGGTGCTGGGAATCGAACTTTGGTCCTCTGCAATAGCGGTCAGCGCTCTTAACCGCTAAGCCATCTCTCCAGCCCCTCTAAGATGAATATATAACTTTCCAATCTAATCATCATAAAACCAGATACCATATTAAGAGATTAGAGTCCAAAAAGAAAACACTGGAACTACCTACCACTGCCCTATTTAGAAGTAGACTATTTCTTTCTTTTTGAGACAGTTTCAATAGGAAGGTCTCAAACTCCCAGTCCCATTGCACCCTCCCAAGCGCTGAGATCACTGGTGTGCAGCCCCACATTTGGCAGAGGTGTATTAAGCCTTTCCATGATGTCTACCACACTAGAAAATTAGGCTCTAAGCATAGATACATGAAATTAGTTCAATCCCATATTTCAGGAGCAAATTAAAGCGCTTTCAAGAGAAAATTCTTCATTCCTGATTTTTCAGTACAATTTTAATTTGAGATTCTACCCACCCATAGTTCCACTCTTTCTTTTTTTAATATTTTTAATTTTTATTTATTTTGTACGTGTTTGAATGTACTCTCTGCATGTAGGTTTGTGCACCGGTGTCGTGAAATGCCGCGGAGGTCAGAAGAGGGTGTCGGACTCCCCTGGAACTGGAGTTAAAGACGGCTCTCAACCGCCATGTGGGTGCTGGGGATCGAACCCCGGTCCTCTGCAAAAGCAGTCAGTGCTCTTAACCGCTAGGTCATCTCTCCAGCCCCAGTTCCACTCTTTCTTAAGTTTAGTTACTGTGCTGGATAGCTTTAGTTGTCAACTTGACACATCTGTGTAGAGAGGGCCTCAATTGAGGAACCTCCTCCATAAGACTGGCCTGTGGTCATGTCGCCATGTCTGTGGGGCAATTTCTTGATGGTCCAGTGACATGGGAGAGCCTAGCTCATTGTGGGCACTGCCATCTGTGTGCAGGTGATCCCCTGTTGTATGAGAAAACAGGCTGAGCATAGGTAAGGGAGCAAGCTAGCGTTCCTCCATATCTTGGGCTTCAGGTTCCTTCCCTGAGTTCCTGCCTTGGCTTGCTTTAATGATGGACTGTGACTGTAAGCTAAACAAAGCCTTTCTTTCCTCCCCAAACTTGATTTTGGTCAAGTTTTTTATTTTTTTTTTTATTTTTTTATTTTTATTTTTTTGAGACAAGGTCTCCATGTAGCCCCAGCTGTCCTGGAACTTGCTCTGTAGACCAGGCTGGCCTTGAACTCACAGAGATGCAGCTGCCTCTGTGTAGGAAGATCCAGTTTGAATTGCAGGCTAGTTTTCAGCTAGCATCCCTCGGGGCACTGAGTGGCTGAGGGTTTGTCCCTGCTGTGGCCTAGGTGCATGATGTTGGGTGGGGCAACTGTGTGCAGTGTTGAGGAGTTGGGGGGGGCTATGTTGGTCCTGGGAACTGACGTCATTTAGTTTATAAAAGTAGGCTGTAGCAAGGAATAAATTTGAATTTCATAGTAACATCATCACGGAATTCCCAGCCGTTATTTTAATTAATTATTGTGCACATACAGGCCAAGGTAGGCCTGCATTTTGTTCCAGTGGCCACTGGGTTGGAAAGAGGTCCCCTTGTGGACCACCAATCTGGGTAGTTGGTGTTGTCAGTGGACATAGGCTGAAGATAGTCCTACAGCAATCAGCCTGAAATTCCTGTCCAGGGTTCAGCAGTCTCTGGGCAGGTGGGAAGTCAGTGCCAATAGTGGAACATGTGCCTTGTGGGTCCAGGCTAAGGGCCTGAGTTGGAAGTACCACCCAGGTCGCCTACAGGAAGTAGCCAGCTGGCCTCTGCACCAAGGGGTCAGCTCCCCACAGTGTCTGAAAAGCAGGCACTGTGTTCCCCTTCCCCTTAGCAGGGCCCAGTGCTCCTGTTCAGCATAAAAATAACTTCCTACCTCTGCCTCCCGAGTGCTGGGATTAAAGGCGTGTGCCATCCTGCTGGCTGGTCAATGTTTGTTTATTTATTTATTTATTTATTTATTTATTTATTTATTTATTTAATTTTTGTATGTGTATGAATGTACTGTCTGCATGTAGGTGTGTGCACCCGTGTCGTGCAATGCCGCGGAGGTCAGAAGAGGGTGTCGGATTCCCCTGGAACTGGAGTTAGAGACGGTTCTCAGCGGCCATGTGGGTGCTGGGGATCGAACCCGGGTCCTCTGCAAGAGCAGTTGGTGTTCTTAATCGCTAGGCAAAGCACAGAAAGCTAACCAGAACAGTCACATAATAGATAAACGGATTAACTTAAGTTTATGTGTCTCATACCTGAAATGCTGTGTTTGTTTGGAGAAACTTTTTTCTCTAAGCTCTGCCCAGTTACTGTTTTCCAGAAGAAGTTGAAAACAGAACTGTGGAGTCCGTCTATTATTTTGTAATAACCATTTCCACAAATGTACTGAACACCTTGAAAAAGTATTTTACCTATATTTTTCTCATTGTTTCTACCTAGTGTAGCTTCAGCCAATCAAGAGTCAGCCTTTATCCCACCTCCCATCTTTCTCACCTTCATCTTCACCTTTCTCATCTTCATAGAGAATGAACAGTCATTAGTGATGAGTTTTGGGTGTTAGCACAATGCTTGACTGATTTCATGCATCCATGAAGCAAGAGGTACCTGGATTAATATTTCTGACTGAACTGTTTAAACCTACTGTATTTCTAACTACTACCTGGCCTGCTCCCTTATGAATGATTTCCTTACCTTGCCTTTTTGTACTAAATAAATGTCCCTACCCGTACTTCTAGTACACAGACCATACACACACACACTCACTCACTCCTTTCTGAATACAAAGGTTAAATCTTCTCCTTTATAAAGCCTTGAGTCTACTGTCTTCTAATATGGTTCTTTTCAAACAGTAGCTTCAGTTAAAATCATATACAGTACTTGTTACACCACACATTACAGAGTTTATGAGTAGACAGCTCTAGCCTAGTATAGGACCCAAGAATTTTTATATTTAACCAACTTCCAACTGGGGGTCCAGGACAAAGATGGTGAAGACAACTACTATGCCTTATAAAACACAATAGATGATTCTAGTCCAGTGTGAGTTGAACACCCCTGAAGAGAAATAATGAATTATTAATCACTAATATTTGTGAATATGACCTTATTTGGAAGTAGGATTATCAAGTTTAGGTAGAGTCATACCAGATTTGAATGGGCTCAAAATGCAGAGACTAGCACTGTCATAAGGAAGAGCAGTTCAGAGGTAGAGATGAACTGGTGGGAAAGGAGTCCATGCAAAAATGAAGGCAGAGCTTGGACAGATGTAGCTGCAAGCCAAGAAACACCAGGGATCACCAGCATGTGGGAGGATACTTTTCAAGAGGCTTCAGAAAAAGTTTGGCTTTGCCAATACCTTAATTTCAGAGTTTTAGCCTCCAAAACTAGGACAGAATACATTTCTGTTCTTTTAGACTACCCCATTTATGGTACTCTGTTATGGAAGTCATAAGAAATCAATAAGCAGTCATGTGGTACTTAGATAATTAGCCTAAGCCTTTATCTTTATATTCCAGTCTTTCCACTGCTTCTTCAGCATCAGAGTATGTTTCCTAATGCCTTATATTTGGGACTGTCCATGAAAATGCCTCAATTTGGTTTCAGATGTTCAAAGCCTTGCTTGTTTTCCTTTATTCTTTTGCTCCTTTGACCTTCTATAAGAACCAGTTCCTCCAGGTAGTTGCTCCCTTCAGGCTGGGGCGGAGGTACCTCAAAGTATCCATGTACCTGCAGTGAGGAGCAGAGGTGTCATTTTAGACTCCTTCACTTAAAGCTTAGACCTCAACCAAACTGATGCTATGACCTGAACAAAATTGTACTAGTTAACTTTATGTTACTATGATAAAATAGTTGATGCTGGGTAATACAGGAAAGAAGATACTAGGTCATACTGCTGGAGGTTCAAGAATATCACACTGGTATTGCTTGGCTTTATGAGGCTCTCATAGGAAAGGAAATGGAAGAGGACACATGGAAAGACAGAGAATATTAATCACTTTTAAAGCTACACACCCACTATTTAGTGATCTACCAATAGATCCTACTTTTAAGGGTTCCACCATCTCTTAGCATTGCTGTACTGGGGACCAAGCTTCTGATGCACTAATGCTGGGGAAACATACCCAAAGCTATATCTAAGCCATACCAAGAACCACTACAAAATCCAACCTAGACCTGGCTTCTAAGCACTATTTTGCCTGATGTATCCTAGAAAAAAAACTTTGCTTTTCTACAATCATCACTAAATGAGAGGTATTAGATGAACCTGTCTCTTACTTCTGAAGTGATTCCATGTATTGAAATGTATACTCCTGGGGTCTGGAGATTTAGCTCACCAGTTAAACACACTGGATGCTCTTGCAGAGGATCCAGGTTCAATTCTCAGTACCCACAAGGTGACTAACAACTGTCCGTAACTCCTGTTCCAGTGGAATCAGATGCCCTCTTCTGACCTCCTCAGGCATTGTATACACAGGTGCACTTACATACATGCAGGCAATATACTCATACAAATGAAAAAAATAAATAAAATTTTAATATGTGTACTCCTAAAAGTACAGAATATTAAAACAAAGAGAAAATATTAATTTACAATGTCTTTAGAAAAATAATTTAGACACGATTAGAAAATGTATTCATGGATTTCTTCATTCAGGCATTATTTATAAACAGACAAGATGTGTTTTGCATATTCATGAGCAGTTGGAATGTGAAGAGAGAAAACAAGGACTTGGGGGTATGGCTTAGTCTGTAAAGTACTTACCATACAAGCATAGGATCCAGGTTCTGATCTCTATAAAGGCGGGCATGTTGGTGCATATCTGTAATCCCAGTGTTGGGTTTAGGTAGAGCTAGGCAGTGCCTGAAGCTCACTGGTTAGCCAGCCTTGCTGAATCCAGGCTCAATGAGAAACTCTGTCTTTAGAAAAGCTATTGAAGATGATACTGACATCAGCAAAATCAGAGTACATGGAAACAAAGGGGACAGTGACACCATTTAAGGGAACACAACAATCAATATTTCCCACATGCTTATGTCAGTGCTGCTAAGGAAAGATTTATAGCTCTACAAGAGTAGAAAGCAATAACCAAACTACAAGGCGGAGGAAAACTTTGTCAGGCTTTGTTAACTAACCACAGAGCAAAAGATGATGTCAAAGGACTTCACAATGAAATGAGGGGTTTAGACTTACATCCTGTCATGCTGTTGGCTGGGGGTGGGGTTAACATGGGGGAGAGCTCTTCACCCAATAGAGAAATTAGTCAGCTATTGTAGTCAATTCTATGAGAGAAAATTTGAGCTGAGGCTTACAGAATGATGAGGATGAGCATCTTCCATGGAGACCACTGTGCTTTCTAAGCTCATTCAAAGAATATTTCACCTCTCAGTGAGCTACTTTGTGTGATTAAGATTGGATTTTATTGAACTGTTTAATTCCAAATGTGATTTTTCATAGGAGAATGCATTTTTATATATTTTCGGAAGCCAAGGAAGTTTTAATGCACCTGAAGAGATAGTTCGGTCAAATAGAATGAAAAAGTACTGGAAGCCGGGTGTGGTGGCGCACGCCTTTAATCCTAGCACTTGGGAGGCAGAGGCAGGCGGATCTTTGTGAGTTCAAGGCCAGCCTGGTCTACAATGTGAGTTCCAGGACAGCTGGGGCTACGGGGAGACCCTGTCTCAAAAAGACCAAAAAAAAAGAAAAAGTACTGGAAATTATTGAAGCCAGGTTCATCTGGTTTTACAATAATTTTCCCCTCCAGCCTCTGATCCATGCCTACAAAATGAAGTAATACATACTGATAATCAATGCAGGAATAAAGTGCAGTGACGTGTGAAATCTTAGTGTAAACATTAAAAGTATCAGAATGTATCAGATAATCATTAACAGGGGAACAGAGGAGGAAAAAGACTAAGAAAAAAATACACTGATTTATCAGTATTTATATTACTGACTATTCCAATATAACCTACAGTTAGGTATAATCATTATGTATCAATAAAAATATTTAAAATATACGTCGAAGATAGAAATATTCAGTATCCTTATTTAGCCATTATGTACTGTATGCATATTAAATATGTACTCTGTATTCCATAAATCCTCCTGATTAAAACAATAAGGATTATAAATTAATACAAAATAAAACTTAAAACAGAAAATAACAGGAACCTGTCTGCTTTGGAATCCTTATCTAGGATTATGAAGCAAAAGATAAATAGCGCCCATCAGACTGTGAATATTCACTGACACCTAACACTAGTAGTGAAAGTTAGTTGTATATTTAAAGGTCCCTGGTTCAGTGGTAAGGGAGAGAGGACATCACTGCTGAGAAGAGCTGCTACACGTTTACCTGAGGGTAGCAACCCCCCAACATGAAAATGTTTGCATGCAATCAGCCATTATCCAAGAGAATCACATGCTTCTTATTACCAATACAGTCCATCAAAAGAATGGGCAAGTGTCTGGTATACTGCTTTCCTGCAACAGTGCCCTGTTTTCTTGCCTGTATTGACCAATTTTAGCTTTTATTTTGGCTTAACTTCAAGTCAGACTGATGGACTTGCAGTGCTGCAAATTGCCTGGTGGTTTTTGTTATCATGTGAATAATAGGATATCTGTGCTCCTGGAGAATGGCTTCTGAGACTTCCCTGGGTGGTGGTGTTAGTGTTGAAATTGATAAAAATGGTGGTAGTGATGAAGGTTATGATGATGGTGGTGGCTACTCTTATTGGTTCAGGACCAATGCTCAGTATTTTTCTGTATCCTCTCAGTTATTTCTTAGTACCGACATTCTAAGATGGGTAATATATACATTGCATTCCTGTACATGTGGGGAAACTGAGGCACAGGAATGTCAAAGAACTTGACTGATAATCAAAGGCAAGTAAATATTAGGATTAGGCAAAGGCAAGCAAAGATTAGGATTATAGAGTGATTCTGTATGTTTATGAAACTCAAAAACTGAAATCAAACATTAAGGCAAGCATTGTTAACAGAATTATATTCCACCAACATCTTGAACATATAACTCAAGTCTTTTATTTAGGAAGAATTTCTCTTATCAACTTATCAAAATACAAACCACATAGTATGACTTAGACACACAGACAGGGATTTAGGCAGAAGCAACTATGTTTTTGCTTAACTCATGTTCTGTGAAATATGTGCACTTCCTATAGTGCATGCCTGGTGTAACTTGAATGGCTGGCACTTCTTTTCATGAACCAAGATTGAAAAGGGCTATTTTTTATTTGAATAACAGAGGAAATTCTTTATTTCCTCTGATTTCCATCATGTTAATAGCTTTAGGCATTGGAGTTTAGTTCTTTCTGGTTAGATTTATATATTAGACAGTTTTCTATAGGAACAGGCCAATAGATGTGCATATATGTAATTTACATAATTCATATGTATTGTATTATAAAAAGGGATTATTACATTGGTTTACACAATTTGGGCTAGGCAGTTCCACAGTGGGTGTTTGTCCTATGGACAAGCTGGGAACTGACAAGGAAGCTGTTCATCTCACAAGGCGGATGCCTCCACAGTCTCAACCTGGTGTTGTTGAAGGCCTGAAAGACTCCTGGGAATCACTGGATTTCAGTCCATATTGGAAGGATGAAGAAGCTGGGGGTTGTCAGTGGAAGATGACAATCAGCAGCAGCAGCAGCAGCGATCTACACATTGGCTCTGAAAGAAGCTAGGCCATACTTCTTTCTCCTTGGACCTCTTTAAGGCTCGGGCTGTAATCAGAAAGTGCTGCCAACTCCTCCCCTCAGTTAATATTCTCTGGAAAACGCCCTCACAGACATGTTCAGATGTACATCTCCTAGGTGATTCCAGATCCAGTCAGGGCGACAGTGGAGATGAAACATCACAATTTACAAGATCTTCCCCACACAGAATGGCAACATGACCAAGCATTTCTATTATTTAGATCTGAGACTTATGCAGTTTAATGTAGCACCCTACTTAGAACAGCTATATCTCATTTTTTTTTTTTTTTGGTCTTTTTGAGACAGGGTCTCCCTTTAGTCCCAACTGGCCTGGAGCTCACTATGTAGACCAGGCTGGCATTGAACTCACAGAGATCCACCTGCCTCTGCCTCCCCAGTGCAGGGATTAAAGGCATGTGCCACCACCTCAGCTTATACCTCATTTTAAATGTTAGTATCTGGTGAAACCTGAGGCCGTACCTTAATGTTTCTCACTTCAGCAACATAGATCTCTAGGAGATTATGACAGGCTAGCTTTTTCCACTTTGTGTCTTCCAGGTTATCTAGAAGTTAACAAATCATTTTATACATCATGCTTTCTGGTGCTAAAGCATTTAAATATATTGAATCCTAACTGACCATTCCTAACTGCTCAAGCACTCATGAAATCAGACTAGTAATCATGCAGTCAGCATAGAATTCTAGAAGGACTAACATAACATTCCAGATCTTTTCATTTAGGTAGACCTAATCTCTGTCACAACATTTCATGTTTTGGGGACACTGAGCAAATTACTTGACTTCATTGAGCCTCAATTTTCTCATCTGGAAATGGTCACATCTGACAGTCTTGTAGGAATTAATTGAAACAGAGTATATACAAGTGGCTTGTACAGAACTTGGCATTTATGATAACACAATAAGTGCCACTAAAAATAACAGTAAAATGACACTAGGTATAACAAATTATTTGCTGAGCAGAATTATGTGTAAGCATGATTATGGCTGTGTAAGCATGATTTCTGTGCAAACATGATTATAACTTTGAATGTGTAAACACATGAATAAAGTATAAGACTGTGTTCTAGCACTGCAAGTGTTCCCTCTTGACCATGGCCTAATAATGAATATAGATTAGATTATGGAAGGAACTAGGTAGGCTCTGGGTCTTAATATTAACATAAATTATATATATATATATATATATATATATATATATTAGAAGTTGTATTTAACTACTCGTAATAGATATTAATATAATGATCTTTTAACTATGCAATTTTATTTTCTCTTATACGAAATTCCAGGGATAGAGAGTTCATGGCTAGCTTTTATCAAGTAATCCTCCTTTTCTTTCCTTCCACTCTGCTCTTTGTGATTTATGTCACTAACCATACACATTAACGAATAGTCCAACATGGATTCTGCAGTTCTGGTCACCAGCACTATGCTGAAGATGAAGAGAGGAGGAAAGGAGAAAAAGACAAAGCAGATCAACTCACATTTCCATCTTTCTAGAAACTGCTTTAGGAATCTCATTAGGCAACTTGTACTATGTCCAAGCAGCCAGAGCCACACAAAGAAGGCTGGAGCATTCTGTCTTTTAATTGAATCACAATAGTTCTAAGTAACAAGATTCTATTTATGAGGATGAAGGGGAAAATGAAAATCCTGAAACCCTCGGGTTGTGCTGAACTGCATGCATGTTGTCAAACTCTTCTGTGTTTGAGTTTACTGAGGTATAAAACGTAAATTCTGACACCCAATTTCAGGAGTTATTAGGAGTATTAAATGAAAAAAGAGCAAAATGATCGAACTGTGGTTACCTGCCACATGAAACCAGACAAGAGTCGCTCCATTGCTGTTATTCTATGAGCAATAAATAACTAGTTACAGGATTATAAACAGAAGAGTTGTATTCTGCTAATTTGATATTAGAGAATCCAGAGTAGGCTTCTATGCACAGAAACCACTGTTATCTCTAAGTGGACAAATCAAAACATTTTTCTCTCCAATTGATTATCCTTTCTTGGCTCCCCTTTACTTTCATGGGAGCCAGAGTTGTATGGATGGGACACAATGCATTTGCACCTCTGGGCATTTCTCAGTACTTGATGGCTACATTCTATCCTAACTCCTCTCTCCATGCTCATGGTCTTCTCTCCCCTCCCTGCTTATGCATGTGCTATAACTATTGTAAGAGCTTTGTCTTCTCCTTTGTCTCAAGGACTTCAGTGGACTCCTTTCTGGCTCAGCATCAGGGTCTTGGGTGGCCCCCTGGTAGGGCTTGACTACGGAATTCCTCTCACGGGCTCAAATTCTGAATGCTTAGTTCCTTGCTCATGGGTCCACTTTAAATGTTCTGGAGGCTTTGGGAACTAAGGTCTGGTGGGCAGAAGGAAGTCACGGGGGTCACTGGCCTTTAAAGGATTAGCTCCTTCTGGTTCTGGCCTTTTCTCTCTGCTTCCTGTCTGTCACCACATGAGGAGTTTCTACTACACTCTCATCATCATGTCTTTGCACCGTGGACTAAAACACACCTGAAACTGTGAGGAAAGATGAGCCCTTCCTCCTTTAAGCTGCTGCCATCAGGTATTTTATCACATTTATTGATTGATTTTTTACACCATTCCTTTATCCAGGTGATTTACTGAAAACCTATAAGGAGACCTAGATTCTATTCTTGACCATATTCATCAAGGTTCTAGATGGAAACAGAGCCAATGGAATAGCTACATGGAAAGGGAGAGGGAGAGGGAGAGGACGGGAGAGAGAGGTGGGAGGGAAGAGAGGGAGAGGGATGAGAGGGAGAGGTCTTATGAGGGTTCATCTCCCATGATTATGGTAGCAGAAAGTCCCCAAATCTTTCAAGTGAATCAGTGAGGTAGAGACCTTGGAAAACTGATGTTTTCATTACTGAGTGTGAAGGCCAGACTTCGATGATGTCATTTTAGTCTATTGGTTTCAGTGTTAATTCAGTTTATAAACATACTTACAAAAAGCCTGGGAGGTGGAGGCAGGAAGAATCAAGAGCTAAAGGTCAGGTTCTGTTACAAGGAGATTGCAAGTCCAGGCTGGTCCACAGGGGGCCATATCTCAAAAATAAATAATTCTTATAAAAGTATTCATAAATATGACTGAACATCTTGACACTCTGTTGTTGGCATATAAAATCAACCACCACATTAACCACAGCCTTAACTGCATGCTCTTTAACAGTAGTTGACTTACCTATTTCTTTTTAAATATTTTTCCACTTATTATTTTTATTTTATTTTATGCATGTGAGTGTGTTGTATACATACATGTATGTAAGTGCATTGTTGTGCAATGACTGCGGAGGTCAGAAGAGGACATCACATCCCATGGAACTGGAATTATAGACAGTTGTTATCTGCCATGTGGGTGCTGGGAATGGAACCTGAGTCCTTTGCAAAAGCAACTAGTGCTCTTAACTGCTAAGCCATCTCTTCAGCCCTTAGTTACCTATTTCTACCCCATCTCCTGTCCCATTTCATCATGTATCCTATCCTATGAACTTGTCCATGGCTCCCAAGGCACACTATTATTAGATCCATGGTGACTGTATGTACATGTAGTTTTAAAAAATGTGACAGGATGAAAAAGGGACAGAACACTAAAATATGTACCTGAATGGGAAATTGTGAATGTTCAGATTTGAGAAAGGAAGGCAATGTGACATTTTGAACATCCTACAGGATCAGAAACTTTGCACACTTTACCATCTTAATAAGAATAACTAATTTCTTTATGTTAATATGTCCCAGGTACTTTTCTACATGCTAAATATAGATTCACTAGCTTAATCCTTTTAACAACCTATGAGAATCACTACCAAGTGCAAATCCTTGGAAATATCCTTGGTGATTTCAAAGACTCTGGTCAAAGAGAAACAACTCAGATTCACCTGTTTCAGATCTTGAACTTAGGAGAGACTCCTACAGCTGGTACTGGAGAGAAGGGAGAAGACTTCCTTCCAAATGTCCGAAGCGGGAGAGCTTGGCAAAACAAGGCTGTGCTAAGATAACTTACCAGAGAACAGGGCTGAGGGACATGATAACCTTGTGCTTCTCTTACCCAGGTATTGGTTCATCAGGATTGTGCAATAGAAGCTGTATATCAGAATCACCTGCAGAACTTGGAAAAGAATGCCAAGGAGTAGGACAGAATCTGATTACTGTTGTTATTTGTATTATAATTACTTTAACCGTCTACAGACAGAAATGGAGCCAAGTAAGTGTTCTGTGTGTTGGAAAGTTAGAAACCTACAATATTCCAATATTCACTCATCATTTTTCATTTTGTGACTCAGGTGTACAGAAAGGAGGCCCCAGCTGAAGTCTCTGGTCAGGGCTTACAAGTTGTAGATCAGGGTGTCATCTAAAAGTCGGGGGGGGAATCCTCTTCCAAGCTCATTCAGGTTGCTGGAAGAATTTGGTCCCCCCCCCCTTTTTTTTGGTCTTTTTTGAGACAGGGTCTGCCTGTAGCCCTAGCTGGTCTGGAACTCACTATATAGACCAGGCTGTCCTTGAACTCACAGAGATAGGCCTCCCTCTGCCTCCTGAGTGCTGGACCATGCCTGGCTTTGTTCTTTTCTAATAGGGCTGAGATTCCTGTCACCTAAATGGTGGCCAGCCAGTGACCACTTGAGTCCATGCTCATGACCTTCTCCATCTTCAACACCCAGGACCTTCTGGAGTTCCTCTCCTATTGTCTTTGTCTACCAGCTGGAGAAAGTTCTCTGATTTCTAGTGCTCATGTTATTAGCTTAGATGCATCTAGATAATCCTCCTTCTTAAGGGCAACCTATACTTTATACACTAATATGAGAGGATTATTTCAGGAAATCTCTAGGGACATTTCTAGAAATTTAGTTCCTAAGCACTTAGATGACCACGTAGCACAGAAAATACATGTTAATTGTTACTCAATAGAACAGACACTGTTATACTGCAAAGAAAGAGAAGGTACTAAAAGGTGGCTTATGAGTGGGTCATTCACTATATTTAATGGAATTAAGGATGTGTTCTTTTTAAAAAAAACTTTGTTGTAATATAATACAAACTTGCACGGACCATACATATACACCTCAAACATATTCACAAATAATGAATGTACATGTGTGAACAGCAATGCAGTCAAGAGTGGTTTCCATGTGTCTTCTCTTCAATGACTGCATGGAAGTTGGGAACCAGTAGTAGTTTGATTATTTCTTCTTCTTCTTCTTCTTCTTCTTCTTCTTCTTCTTCTTCTTCTTCTTCTTCTTCTTCTTCTTCTCTTCTTCTTCTTCTTCTTCTTCTTCTTCTTCTTCTTCTTCTTCTTCTCCTTCTCCTTCTCCTCCTTCTCCTTCTCCTTCTCCTTCTTCTTCTGTCTTTTAGAGACAGGGTCTCCCTGTAGCCCCAGCTGTCCTGGAATTCACTCTATAGACTAGGCTGGTCTTGAACTCACAAAGATCCACTTGCCTGCCTCTGCCTCCCAAGTGGTAGAATTAAACACTTGCGCCTCCACGCCCGGCCAGTTTGATTTCTTAAGTTAGTTTTGCCTGTCTGGGTTATGAATTTTATATACATGGACTCGGTACAATGAGTACTTGCTTGTCTGGCTTTTTCATCCCTCTGCTTGTATGGTGGTGCTAAGCAGTGACCTCGGAAGAATCAGAACTTTGTACTTCCTTAGAATTCTTTTGCAGAGTAGATTTAAAAAAAATTAGTGGCGGACTGAGAGAAGAGCTGGGGCCTGCGTGGTTGCCGCACAATTTGCGTTTCTGAGCCCAAGTCCTTCCAATTCTTAATCCAGTTGCTGAGGTCCATGAGGCCATTTGCTTATTCCTACCAGCCATAACTGCGTCTGTGTTTTTTTCATGCAGGAGAAAAAAGCCCAGGAGCTCTACTGCCATACATGTGATCCCTCTTTGTCTTTTCCACTTATGGTGTCAGTAGCCAGCACCTGAGGAAGGGCACTGGTGTAGAGTTGAAAGAACACTGCTTTGAGGGCACTGTTACTTATTAGGCTCCTATTACAGGCCGCCAGGGGACTCCCAGGCCAGGGAAGGTGAGAGCCTCTCACCCAGGAAGCCAGACATGGAATAGTCTGAGGACCTAGGGTGTAATCCTAGTTCCTAGACTTTGCCCCTACAGCCACTTAAGGAGGTTGTCTTGGGGGATTTTCAAGACACTCTTCTCCCATAAGTATTTAATCATGGGAACCACCTGGAAGATGGGAGACAGCCGGCTCACCAGGCGGGATTCCCCCATGACAGCACACATCCCGGGGTGCACAGAACAAGTTTGAACAGCACCCTGTGCAGCAGGTCTCTGGCCCAGGTGGACAGCCACAGATAGCCACAGACAGCCGGCGGCTCTGGGTTCTGCGCTCCGCACTGACCCGCTGGTTGAGGGACCACCGCTAGAAAGGAGAGCACAGCGCCAACCCCACAAGCTCTCTCTTGTCTAGGGTCCTCCAGGTGCCTAAGAGCTTCTAATTGACAGAAAAGGGCTCAATCGTGGGTTCCTCCTCTTCGAGCCTAAGGAAACCAAGCGCGAGGCAGCCTGGGGGATGAAGTCCCGGACAATTCCAGGCTCTCTCGGGCTGGCTCCCTCCCAGACCCTGCAGAATGTGGGGGCACGTACACTGATGCCACGGAAACTAGAGTTATGGACCCAAAGTGGTGTCGAACCTCACCCCGCGGACAGGCGAGGCACCCTCCCAGGTGGCGGTACAAGGAATGGACTACATTTCCCATACCGCCCCGCGCGGAGCTGGGAGCCGGTTGCTCGCTTTGCGTGACCGCGGCAGGTTGGTCCTGGAGCAGATGAGCGCAGAATATTTAGGCGAAAGCGAGAGGAGGGGGGAGCGCGGGCTTGAGGAGTACCTCGGCCAAGAAAATTATGCATGCGTTAGGGAAGCTCTGAGAGAATGGCTGTGGAAGGTAAGGGACGCTTGGGGCGTTTTAAGCTCCCTCTTACCCCGCGCACCCCAATCCACACATTCCTGATAAAGCTTGGCTAAGGCGGGGAGGAGAGGAAAGGGGGTGGTGGAGTGCGGGCCCCTTCCCACGCAGCACTTGCCACTCACCTGAGCCCCGCAAGGCCAGGAGGCGCTTGATTCACTTGCTTTTCAGAGACGTCTAGGTGCGCAGGACCTTAGGGTAGGAGGTCAAGGGAAAGCGGTCCCAAGCCATGTGCTGGAAATGGGGGGAAAGCCGGGGAGTCCAGCGCGAGGGCTCAGCCCCAAGGTGTCCTTTTCCCTGTCCCCTCCCTCCATCCGGGGCAAGTCGGGCGGCCACCGGGCCGGGATGCTCGCTTTGCCCTCCTCACGTGGGAGATGACCCTGGCCAGGTGCGTCATCAGGAAGCTTGGACTGCCTGCCTTTGGCTCAAAGGCCCCTTGCTGTGTGGCCCCCGCAGCACCTGCAGCAGATCTGCCCACTGTGTGAGGGAGCCTTTACACCCGACTCTGTATAGTCGTACCCTGGGTTAGCAAAGTTTGGAGAAACCAAGTGCACTAGCTCGGGTGCAAGAAGTCAGCCTCTTGGATTGGGGATTCTTTTCCTTGAAGACCGCCTTCCTCTTTCCTCTTGTAATTTTGAACTTCGAATTTGCCATTTTGATTGCGCAACCTTGCCTCTTGTAAACTTCCTAGTTAAAAGTAGGATCAGGCAATTCGTTAGTGATCTGAGCTTTTCATGTCAGGTTGACTTACTTTGGAACACAGGCTTTTTGTTCCTGGGGGAGAAGAGTTTCTGATAAACTGGGGGTTACATATTGTCCCTATGATGACATGAACTGATCGCGGCACTATTTAAGGACCAAACTTACTCAGAATTATGTCTCCTGAGTGCTCTGTGGGTCAGAGAGGATCTGAAAGAGGAAAAAAAAAAAGGCAACCTTGCCAGCTCCACCAGGCTCCTGGCCAAAGAGAAATGAGCCTGTTCCTCGTAGGCTACAGACCAGAAGGAACCATGGAGTCCTTTGCTTCTGTCTCCTCTTCTGCCCCAGGAAACAGAAAGGACATATTCTGGCCGTTGGGTTCCTTATAATTATGTTCTTAACTGAAAGTAGCAACAACCCAGTTCGCATACTCAACATCTATAAACTCAGAAACTGTGCCTTTGAGCCATCTCAGGTTCAAAGAGACTCAGCTGGATGCCTCTACCTTCTGCTTTCCCAACTATTTCAACAAAAGGACCCTTCCCTTTGCTCAAGTAGGTAGGCAGATGATAAGATGTGCCAAGGAAACGAAAAAGCCAAGATGAAATGCATCTTGAGCTTGAGAACAGGGCATTTGGATGTACTGCCACCTTTCCACCTTATCCCTCAGATGACATTGATTATGGTCTCTGCTCTCTTCTGTGTCCCCCCAAGTGAGGAAATTCCTTCCCATTTGTTGGCAGTCCACAGTGTTCTTGAAGATAATTTCCTGTTCACTGTAAGAGGTATAGAACAGAATTAGTCATATTTCTTGTCTTGTGGGTGATTACACCAGTGAAGCCAGACCTTACGAAAAACAAGAGCTTTGAAAGGAAGTACATGTAGACTTCAAAGAGCTTATTTTATTTTCTAGTGGCTTTCTGGACTAAAATCCCTGTCTAGTAAACAGGAGATCCCAGTCTGAATCACAATGAGGACTCAAGAAGAAGGATGAACGTGCTTTAAGTGTTCATTGCAAATGGTTCCTGTCTATGGTCTTGGCAAAGGCAGTTCTGTAACATAAACTGGGGCCTCCCTTGCTACACCCATGTGGTCTTTCAAGGCTCAAGAAAGATTTATTTCCTCCGTTCTAACCTGTCTGTCCCTCTGCCTTTCCAGTGCCATGGGGACATCCTGCACTGAGCCTCCCAAGCATCAGTGCCTAAGTCTGGCCTACCCTTGCCACACTTGGACCATGCACTTTTCAATTTCCTAGGCAATAGCACAGAACTTGTCTCATATCAGGCCCTCAGAAAATGTTCATGGAATGCACGAACCACATTCATAGATATTTTGTAACACTCATCATAAGGGTGCCTGAGTCTTTCTTAGGTGTCCAAATGCCATAAAAGGAGACCTTAGAGATCTGAAGATGTTGGTCTTTTTTATTTATTTTTTAAATTTTATTTATTTCTGTATGTGTATGAATGTACTGTCTGCATGCAGGTCTGTGCACCCGTGTTGTGCAATGCCGTGGAGATCAGAAGAGGATCTCGGATTCCCCTGGAACTGGAGTTCTCCTGGAATTGGAGTTTCAAACGGTTCTCGGCCGCCATGTGGATGCTGGGGATCGAACCTGGGTCCTCTGTAAGAGGGGTCGGCGCTCTTAACCGCTAAGCCATCTCTCCAGCCCCAAGTGTTGGTCTTTTAAAGGAAGTGCCCCTCTCATAAGCCCCAGTGTTCAAAGACTCAGTGACTGTTTCCATTTAGTGTTAAGACTGGCATTGCATTAGGACCCCTTTGAGATACTTAGCAAATAAGTGTACCTAGGGCTGCTATTAGAATATTGTGCCCTTGGGCCAGCAGTACATGACTCTCCCATATAGAATTCTCGACAAGCAGCTCATGCAAGTTCACTGAGAAACACTGATTCGGGAAAAAGGAATTTTATTAGAGGAACTCAATAGAGAATATAGTACATGCTAACATCTGGGCTTTAGTGTTCATGTTTGTAAAGAAAATGTGTTTGTTATTGTTCATCTATTGGGAACCGTGTATTAAATAAAGGGCAGGTCTTGAAGGCTGCCTAGAGCCCATAGTATCTGTAAACATTGCTTATAATCTCATTTTTCTGCCTTAAAGCAAAAGCCATACCATTTGGCACATGTTTTGTATCCAAATTTTTCACTTATTATGCCATCCACTCTCTTAATTAGTAACAAATTAGAATGTTTTTATAATGTGTAACTTCCCTTTTAAGTAAACTTGAACTTGTAAAAGTGTTAATTGCAAGTAGGGCCCTTACTCATTTGGCTGAATCTGGGTCCTGTATTTAAGATGAAAAGAGGTGCCCTTTGTTTATTGTTTTATAGCTACCGTAAGTTGTATTTTTTTTCTGAATTTACAAACATCATATTTGTTTCTAGTGCAATTGTGGCTTTTGCTTTGTTTTGTATTTATTGGTACCTGGGCTTTTATAACTATCTTTTCATGATGTCTAACATCTAATGTAATATGTACCTTCTCTGAATGAATGGATGAATGAATGAATTACCGAGTGGGATTATGAGTGATTTTATTTCTGCACTGGCCACCATACATACTTTCTTTCCAACCACATTTTGCTCTACATTGGCATGTTGTACTTTTATTTAGCTGGGGAAGTAGGAGCTCTAGTGTCCCATTCTCCATGAGTGGAACATGCAGGCAGTTCTTCCTACTCATGCAATGCCGGCTACCAAAACTGTGTTGTAATATAGAGGGAGAGGAAGAAGCGTGGGTTCATTACAGACAGTCTTATGTCCATCCCTGTACTCCAAGAGCAGTGCCGGGCTCCTAGGGGACCAACAGTAATTGTTCCATGGGTCCCCTGAGCTAGAGGAGGATTTTTTTTTCTTCTTGTCCCTGATTCCTCTCCTCTTCCTACATCCTTAGAGATTTTGTTTTGTTTTAAGAAAAGTAAGGTGAGTGATAATTACTCTTCTAGTATATCTACTGCAGGTCAAACAGAATAGTTCTTAAGATGCAAAAATAAATTTCCAATTTTCAGCACTGGAAGCTCCCTTCCCACCAAGAAAAGTATTGCAAATGGAAAGTGTGCTTTAAAGGACATCTCTGTTAGGGGATATGCATTTTTCCTCTTAAATAATCAAATTGATTTATCAAATGGCATCTGACAACTCATTCAGCATTCAGATTCTGTGGTTTTTCTGTAGTAAGAATTAAAACACCCAGGATGCGGGTTTTTGTATGGCAGAATGTATAAACTGGGGTGGGGGAGGGGCAGGGAGAGGGGAAGGTATCCAAGTTGGAATGAAGAATGTATGAAATATACAAAATGTCAATAAAAACATTAAAAAAGGATTAAAACACTGGAATCCTGAAAGGTTAAACAATAGCTGGGGAAACAGAGGAACAGAGATAGTCAAACACTTGCAGCAAAGAGAAGCAGTGTGCTTTGGGAGCTAGTAAATACTGACTGTACCCACCTTGAATTGAGAAGCAAGGCTCCAAATGAAAGGAATAACTATGTGAGATAACATTGCGACCTTTATCACAAGGCAACATGGGTCACCTTTTCTGACTCTGTCAGATAAACTGGGTGTGATTACACTGCCCTGTGGGTGAACTTAGCCTACGTGGTAGGAGTGCCTCCTCTCACACTGACAGCCTGGTAGCAGAGAGTATAAGAACCCACAGCAGCCAAGTAGATCCCAGTGAAAGGGAGAGAGGGGCCCGCCACCTGTGTCTTGTGCCTTTTACAGACATACACATCAGATCATCGTCTTTTTCTCCCAATAAGGGACTGTGAAAGGATAAAGAGAGGGACTGGAAGGATTCCCATGAATTCCCCCTGTTCTGTGCAGTGGCTTTCTTGTTCTTGTATGCTTTCATTGCCATCCTCCCTGGCCTTTTGTAACTTCCTTTGCATACTGTCTTATGAGTACCTCATGTGTACTCTTATATGAATGAATGAATGAATGAATGAATGAAGAGTGCTGAGTGAATTACTGGATTGGATTATGAGTACCTCATGTGCACTCTTGAATGAATGAATGAATGAATGAATGAATGAGTGCTGAGTGAATTACTGGGTTGAATTATGAGTCATGTGTACTCTTGAATGAATGAATGAATGAATGAATGAAGAGTGCTGAGTGAATTACTGGATTGGATTATGAGTACCTCATGTGTACTCTTGAATGAATGAATGAATGAGTGCTGAGTGAATTTCTGGGTTCGATTATGAGTCTTTTGATTTGCATACTGGCCAGCATATGCTGTAGAACTCCCAACCCTATTCACCCATGGAGCAGAGGTAGAAGGGGTAAGCCAATAAGCTTTGGAATGGTATCTTATTCTAAGCTTTCTCTTTCTCTTCCAGTTTGCGTGCTACCAAGGGTTTTAAACTTCATTTTTCTTATTTTCATTTTCTTCTCCAGCCCCTCAGATCTGACTTTCCTACCCCATCAGCTCTTGCTGATCACTATTTCTGCAAATAAGAATAGTGACTCATTACGTCCCATTGAAAATTCCTGAGCAGTGACTGTGGCTAAGGAGTGAGGCCTCACAACCCTGATGGGGAATTTGCTGTGGCAGTGGTTCCTGCCACTCCCGTTGCTTCTGCAGCCTTCTCATCCAGTTCAGACAGGGCTTGGTCTCATCCCACGGCTGGTGTGCCTAGCCCAGCCCTTACTAATTCCTTTCATCTTACCCTTCCTTCCTTGTTGGCTTTGCTGTTCTCATATGCCAGAAGAATCAAGGAGTGGTGCTAAGAAGTGGGAGATGGTGGAATCCTTTGCTGGTAGGGCTGAGTGCAGTGCTGAATCACAGAAGCTGCTGTGGTAAAGTGTTACAGAGAGGCCACTGGGAGTCTGAAGCCTGTGCTTGAACTCAGAGATGCTGTGCATTTAATTCACAAGGAGAATGTTGGGCTATTTCAAGCTGTCATTTGTGGTCTTAAGTCAGGTTTTACACTTTTTGATGATAGCATTAGAATGCTGCCCATGCGTGAATAACTGTACTATATTTGGTGGTGGCCGGGTAATAAAGAAAGGAGCTGAACCCCTCTGCTGCCCTGACCCCGACCCTCCAGGCTACATTTTGTTGAAAGAGAGAAGTCAAATAAGCTCATTGCTGTAAGTGGTAAATAAAAGTACAAGCAACAATAACGTGGGAGGTCTGAGAACAAGCGGAGCATTTAGGGATAGGCTAATGGAAGGAGTGAGATTTTCAGTAGGATTGATGGGTGGGGAATGGGAAAAGGGCATGGAACATGTATGTGAGATGTGTGACTCCTAATGGGGTTTCCCCAAGTCCTGGGGCCATGGTTGTTTGGCTCTGTGGATAGGGAAGTGTGTGAGAAGGCTCCTAAGTCAAGTCTAGCATATTCTTTGTCCTAGGGGCTCTATCATTTGCTTTGCCAAACTTCAGCATTCCCTGTAGCCCATTTGGATCTTGCATATGGCTCTTTGGAAACCACAGGAGCACGTGAGGGGAGCTCTACTCTTGTAAATCACGCTGGCTCCTGCCTGATTTTCTGAAGTGGAATGGAGCAGTGCCACCCCCTCTGAGCTGGCTGGTGAAAGCAAACGTGGCTATATTTAGTCTGGTTTTGCAAAAGTGTGGGTGCAAGAAGCTGCTCGTACAGCTGACTGCGTGAGCGCAGAGCAGGATGGGGCACAGCTGCCAGTGACAAGGGCCGCCGCCTCATTGCCTCCCACAGCCTCTCTTCCAGGGCTCTGGGACCTGAAGGAGCTGGTTAGCGAGTTGAAGTTTGCTGCTCCCTACTGCTTCTCAGTTTCCTTGCTGCTGAAGAAGGTATTTGTGGTATTCTGTTCAGCACACCTGGTCCCAAGTGATCTGACAGATATCTGTAGACCGGTTGTAGAGTGTGGTCCTCAGCAGTACAGCTGTCCTTGAAACCTGGGGCAGACTGGGGCTCAGAGCTTCCTTGATCCCTTCTTAGATTCACCAGGTTGTGGCTGTCATCATGGTAGTTAGAACATCAGTAATGTTCAGGCAAGCTGAACAGCTATGCATTGTGTACATGGGCAACACCTGGGGCAGGTTTAAGGCTCCTTTGTCCGTCTACTCCAACGGGAATAATGGTAGTCATGACCTCATAGGCATGCTAGGAGTGTTAACAGTATCAAGGGAGTGCTTGAGACTCAGTCTGGCAGTTACTTAGTGAATGCTCGGTAAATACTAAGCCACGTGCTGGGGACCATGCTGTCTGTCTCCATTTATTACACTCGGGAATGCATCTAAGCCTTAATAACTGTCTGATAGAATAGAGATATTCAATAAAGACAGGTAGGTTCCCAGCGTTGAGATGATAACAACAACATATAATTGCTAAACTATAAAGCATCTTTAACTAAAAAATATGTTTTTGTTGGATTCATTATCCAATGCAGTACATTTGTGAGTCAACAGAGGGATGTAAATGTTTTGGCTTAACTTTTCCTTAGGAGCTATGAACAAAGGTGCGTTCCAGGCAGAAAAGAAAAGCCCAAATAAATGCCCTCTCCGCTAAGTTAGTCTGAACCAATGAGTTTAATTGGGGTAACTTACAGGAGCTTGTACAATGGGTTATTTACAAGAGCATGAGAAATTACAGGGGCTACACCACCAAAGAAAAGATACTCCCCCTATACTTACCTGGCAGGGGAGATACCATGATCATGAAAAGATACCCGCCCCCCCTTCCTTGGGGAGGAGATAGGGCATATGAGTAGCTCCTGACCCCTTTGAACTACGTCGGAAGCCCTCCTCTTCAGTATACAAGGAAATCAGAATGGATCTAATTTTGTGACAGTCATGTGGGTAGTCACAGTCGCTCTGAGATCAAGATGGGAGTAGGCCTGCCAAGGCTCAGAGACAGCATTCTACAACAAAAAGCCATTATTCCAGGAGGCTGCTCGGTAAAGAGAGTCATCTCTTATATAAAATTTCCCCTCCCAAATTGCTTGCTATGAAAAACATCATAGACTTGTCTCTCTCTGACTGTCTACTTATCATTTGGCCACACAATGTCGAAATAAAGTCAGTTGATTGCCCGGAGAAGTTTCAGATCTTTCAAAAGAGAAGTTCATGTACTCTCTAGAAATAATATTGGTGAACTGGCAGAACATCCATGGCCCAATTATAAACAACTGAGTTAGCTCAAGTAGCTATTATGCAGGAGAAAGTTTTCAAAGATGTTGGCATGATAAGTACTCAAGGGAAATACGAGAACCTTCTAGGGTTTAAACAATGTCTTCAGTGGAGAGTTGTCCTAAAATATTCTGGGAAGAAAGGATCACCTTCTTAACTGGGCTATGAAAAGTCAAGTGTGAAATGGAAGATACTGTCTTTCTGGCATAAACCTTGAGAAGTTACATAACAAATAAAAATAGATTCTTTTTCTGTCCTAAGAATTATCACATATTTATAATTATAGCCAAAATGAGTTTGATGAGGACATAAAGTAAACTTCTTATCCCTTCTAAAGATAACAGTATCATTCTAGTAGTTTACTATTATTTTTTGATACTACAGTCTACATTTGAAGTGTATTGATACTTTTCCTTCATCTTTTGTAATTTTATATTATTGTTTTAAAGTTTATAAAACATGGATTTATATATAGTATAATTTCATAGCCCTCAGGCATTTGGAAAACATTTACACTCTTGTAATAACCATTAAAGGAAGATACTGGACAATTCTAACACTCTGAGAAGTTTGCTCATGCCTTTCGTAGATTCCCTGACAACACTGGTCCAGATTCTGTCCCTATGCTTTTGACTCTTCCAGAATGTCACATAATGGTATATTTGAGTCTGGTGGCTGAGCATGAATATGCTGAGGTTTACCCAGGGTGTGTGGATTGTTTCTAGCAAGTAGGGCTTAGAAGCAAGTTGCTGCAAACCATTGTTTACAGATTGTGTGACTTGTGCATTTCTTTTGTGTGAAGAGGAATTGGATTTTTAAGTCAAATAAACTGTATTTTGATAACATGTGATTTAGGGCTTGCTGTGCATACATGGGGGCCCAAGCTCATATCACTAGAACCCATGTAAAATCCAGGCATGGTTCCACGTGTCTGTAATCTCAGCTGTGGAGAGACAGAGACAGAAGAGTCACTGGAGTTCAGTCGAGCTGAAATGGTGAACTCCAGGTCCAGTGAAAGAATCCTGAAGTCGACTTTGGCTTCCATGTGCATACACACAAATAAACACACCTACTATCACATGCATAGCAGCACACATGACACACACATAACAAATCAGACTCATATGCACCAGGGAAGGGGCGTGGTCAGGTGGGAGTGGCGATGGGGGTCTGAATACATTGTGTGAAATTCTCAAAGAATCAATAAAAAAATCTTAAAGTTATGTTTTAGCTGTGTAAGGGACTGCCAAACTTATCCAGAGTGGCTTTGTTCATGCATATGCTGTTTCATTTGGATTTTTGTTCTCTGTTTTAATCCTCTGCTGATAATGAGGGCCTCACAAGAGTAAGAAACTTAGATTAATGTGCCTATGTAGGTGCCTGGGCAGGAATAGAAGGGGACAGTTTTCCAGTGATGAATTCCTTGAGTGTTCTGTATGTCTATTATAAATAGGCAACCCAGACTTCATGGTGGATACAGCCTAAAAATGTCACTAATTTTAGCATTCTAAGGAAAAGAATAAACTTAATTTTTAAATAGCCATGTAAGTATTTCTCATGAAGAATAAACTTAATTTTTAAATAGCCATGTAAGAATTTCTCATGAAGGTCTGGAAATTGTGTTGTAGAAAATAATCAGAAGAAATGAGCAGGCCAAGAAGGGCTTGATTTGGGACAAAATTTGACAAGTAGACAAAAGTAGGAAAGAAGATTTTAGAGGACTTAAAACAGAGCTTACTGGCTAGAAAGATGCCTAAGTAGTTAAGAACTTGTGCTGTTCTTGTAGAGGGCTCAAGTTCAGTTCCTAGCACACATGTTGGATAGCTCACAGCTGCCTGTAATTCCAGATCTAGGGGATCTGATGCCTGCTTCTGGCCTCCATGACACAACGTATAACTAAAAACCCACTTGGTCATATGGATATACACATAATTAAAAAATCAAATAAAAATCACATAAAAAAATAAAGTTTAGCTAGAAAGGGAGAAACTCACTGTCTCTGAAAGGAATTGATCTTGCCTACCGACATGAATTCTATCTACCAAGAGATTGGACTCCATCCATCTTATGAGGCCCAAGAAAATGTTAGGTGTTTCTAGAGTGGGTGAATGCTGAGGATGGCAAGACCAGGTTCGCCTTTTTCAATTAGAGTCTCTCTATTAGATGTTTCTTTATACAATACACTAGGAGCTGTAGTTGGTTCACCTATAAAAGTTCTATGTTCTTAGCAAGGAAGTGGGCCCAGCAGTGGAGTTGATTCCAGATGCAAAGACAGCCTTGAAGATGCTAATATGTTGAGATTTCTGGGATTCTTCACTGGTCTGGCTCCATCAGATGGAATGCCTCAATTTGGGATTGATGCAGAATTCCTGGACATGTGATTGTTCTAATACTGCTATCTGCAGTTGTAATGCAAACAGCTTAGTTGAAGGTTTTGTTTTTGTTTTGTCTGTGTGTTTTAGAAGTGTCCCTGTGTACAGAACTGAAAATCTGTTAGTAATCAGGCTTGAGTAGATGCTGGGTTTTGTCTGACATTGACTTCTTAATGGTCTGTGGTTTGCAGGTACACAGGAGCAGAAGGTAACCAAGAAAAGGAGAAGCAAATGGAATAGCCAGCTTCTGGTCTTAGTATTACTTCCTTTTCTCTGCCCATGCAAAACAGCAACAGATGTTGTAGATCAAGGCTTATTGGTGATTGTGGTGGTTTGAATGAGAATGTCCCCCACAGGCTCCATATGTCCTTATGTGGCGAAGCTGTTTTGTGAGGCCTTAGAAGGTGTGGCCATGCTGGAGGAAGCATATCATTGGGGGTGGGCTTAGAGAGTTCTTAAGCCTTCTTAGATCTCCAGTCACTCTCTGCCTCCTGTACCTGTTTGAAGGTGTGAGCACTTAGTGTCTGTTTTTATTCCAGCTACCTCTGCCGTCATGCCTCCAGACCATGATGGAGTCTCGCCCATTGGGAACTATAAGCTAAATAAACTCTTCTAAGAGTGAACCTTAATTGCTGAGCACCTGTTTCTTCTAGAAAAACATCACGTGATGTCTTCTAGAAGTGTGTTCACTCATTCATTTATTGAAACAGTATTTCCCAACATAAACACAGGAAGTAGAAGTCAAGATCCACCTTTTTTTTTTTTTTTTTTTTGGTCTTTTTGAGACAGGGTCTCCCTGTAGCCCCAGGTGTCCTGGAACTCACTCTGTAGACCAGGCTGGCCTTGAACTCACAAAGATCCGCCTGCCTCCGCCTCCCAAGTGCTAGGATTAAAGGCGTGCGCCACCACGCCCTTTAACTTAGCAGAGAATCTTGCCCTTTGATCCTTAGGTCTATAATATCACACTTAATTATCTCATTGCAAGCACTGAGGTAAAGCACCCTTCTAGTGCTTTGATATGTAGAGCATGCATACATCTGTTCATACACTGTATTGGGTAGAGGATAAGGAGGGTTCCTGAGGGATTAAAATCATATGCTTAGGTCACAAAAGAAACACATGGGTCAGTGAGTGTGTTTACTTTATAAACAATAACTTTTTGGTTGCAAAGTTAGGTACAAGTCTTTCCTCCAGATTGTGTCCATATTATAAAAGTCATTCTTGCAGTTCCCCCTTCTCTGTTTTATAAATGAAGAAGCATGTCCATCAGAGTGGTCACTGGTGGTATGCTGGAGGGACAGCATAGTTCAGCATGACATCATCTTGGGGAATTCTCTGGAAAAGGTGGCACAGGGAGGGCAGTATTGTGCAGAGAAGGCACATAAACTTTATGACTATGCATGTTTTTGAAATCCAGAGAAGGTCTTCTGATGTCAGATTGTTGTCCCGGTGTGAGCTCAGGGTATGGCTTTACCAGTTGCCCCAGGATCCAAGAGACCTGTGGGAGAAAGCACAGATACAGAGTCACAGCTCCAATTAATGAGAGGAATGGAATCTGCCAGTATTTGGCCCTTAAGGGAATTTATTTAAAACCATAGATTAAGATAAAACTTCTTGTTACTTAGGATGGATTTTCAGTAGGTGTTTGAGGAAAATTTCGAGGAACAATGAAAAAAAAACAAAGTTTAAGCTGTTTTTAAAAGATTTAATGTATAGGGGCTGGAGGGATGGCCTAGCGGTTAAGAGCGCCGACCGCTCTTGCAGAGGACCCGGTTCGATCCCCAGCACCCACATGGCGGCTGAGAACCGTCTGTAACTCCAATTCCAGGAGAACTCCAGTTCCAGGGGAATCCGAGACCCTCTTCTGAACTCTGCGGCATTGCACGACACGGGTGCACAGACCTACATGCAGACAGTACATTCGTACACATACAGAAATAATAAAAAAAAAAAATTAAAAAAAAAAAGATTTAATGTATAATTTGTTTCAACAATGTTTCTGAGCAGTTACCTTTTTTCCTTCTTTTTGTTTATAAAACAATATTTTTAAACAAAATGTTTTTAAATAATACTTAGTTTCATTGTGGTTTCTACTTGGGGTAATATAGGAAATGTAATGAGAGACATGAACTTCCCAAAGTTGGTAAAAGAGATAAAAGTTTTAGTCACAAAGTAGGACAATTGTTTGACTTGTTTGGAGACACTCTTTTTTTTTTTTTTAATTTCTGTATGTGTATGAATGTGCTGTCTGCATGCAAGTCTGTGCACCAGTGTCGTGCAGTGCCGCGGAGGTCAGAAGAGGGCGTCGGATTCCCCTGGAACTGGAGTTCTCCTGGAATTGGAGTTTCAGACGGTTCTCGGCTGCCATGTGGGTGCTGGGGATCGAACTCGGGTCCTCCGTAAGAGCGGTCGGTGCTCTTAACCGCTAGGCCATCTCTCCAGCCCTGGAGACACTCTTTATAGAGAAAGCAGTTAATAAGTATCTTTAAACAGCTCAGGCCAATTCATATGTGTANAAGTTCATTTTCTTAATATGATGAAATATATATTTCTTTTTTTTTTTTGGTCTTTTCAAGACAGGGTCTCCCTGTAGCCCCAGCTGTCCTAGAACTCAGTCTGTTGACCAGGCTGGCCTTGTACTCACAAAGATCTTCCTGCCTCTGCCTCCCAAGTGCTAGGATTAAAGGCATGCACCACCACACCTAGCTGAAATATATTTCTTAAAAATATCTAAAATTGTCAGTTTAAATTCTCTTTTAACAATGTGATTTTAAGCCTAGTTTTTAAGACCAATTTTAAGTTTCTTAAAATTTCATACATCTCTGCACAATCCACTTCCCTCATCTGCCAAGACCCAATTAATCCATATCCCTCCATATGTCATGTTTGCATATATATATATATATATATATATATATATATATATATGACTTATTTCTCTTTGCTAAAAGTTCATTAGGATTAACACCTGGGAGGTTGATTTTTCTGTAGGTGATGGAGATCAACATTTGGCAGTCAGGACAGAACAGAATAATTTGTTGAAATTGAATTTGTGATAATTGAACAGACACAACTAGCAGTTAGCATGACAGTTTCCTTCTGTTAGGAGGCCAGGTGGTTCTGTGTGGGATTGAATGCATTGTATAGAAACAAAATGAGTTCATTTATGAAGGGTGTTTTGAATAGAGGTAAGTACTAGTAGTGAAAAGGATCTGAAGAATAAGCCATGGAGAGTTGAAGCAGGAGTGGCATCCTTTGAGCCATATAATGGGAATAGGTTAGTAAATTGGTTAACTAGAGAAACGTTTGAAAGCAGAAAGAGCAACTGTAAGTTCTGCCTGTTGGATCGTAGTCATTCTTGGGCTACAAGAGCCTGCTACATTCTAGTACTACATAATGGTTCCTTTGCCTGATTTGTTGTTTCCATCTGAAAAAAAAAAAAAAAACAGTGCATTAGGAATGGAATGTATGTTTATAGAAGAAAATATTAGTATAGGAAGTAATGGATTCCACATGGAAGAAAGTGAAAGAAAGCTTTGTCAACCCCCCAAAATAGTAAAAGTTATTTGCCATTCTGAGGTCTGTAAAAGAAAGTTGAAATTATTTTGATATATATATATTAATATTATATGAGGATATAAGGATATAGGTATAGATAAATAATATAAGGATCCTAACAAGTGAGTTGTATGGTTCTGGTTCAGGCTATTTGAATAAGACTAATTCTTTGGTGATTAGGGTAGAAATAGTTTGCTTTTTTTTTTCTTTTTGTGTATTGGGTAGAAATAATGTTCCTAAAACTATGTGAGGGAAAAAGGAGGCTTTTTTTGTTGTTGTTTGTTGCTTTTGTTTTTTGGTCTTTTTGAGAAAGGGTTTCCCTTTAGTCCCAGCTGGCCTGGAGTTTGCTATGTAGACCAGGCTGGCCTTGAACTCACAGAGGTCCGCTTGTCTCTTCCTCCCAAGTGCTGGGATTAAAGGCATGATCCACCATGCCATGCCACCATGCCCAGCCTGGGAAAAGGGAGTTTTAAGAAACAAAGTAGGAGATTGGAGAGATGGTTCAGTGGTGAAGAGCACTGAATGCCCATCCAGAGGACTTGGGTTTGGTTCCCTAGTGCCCACATGGTGGCTGACAGCTGTCCATAAACTCCAGTTCCAGAGGATCTGGAGCCCTTCTCTGAGCTCCACAGGTATTGCATGCATGGATGCACTTACAAAATACAGGCAAAACACTTATACACAAACAATGCAAATAAATTAAAAAAAAACACAAATATGTAAATCTAAGGATCCATGAGGAAGTTGTTGTGTTTCTGAATTCAGCTTCTATCTATAATTGGTGTAATGCGAGGTGTGTGTGGTAAGGTGAATTCAAATTAGCATGTTTTTTTAGTTCTTGAAAAATATTTTTAATAAAATACTTTTATTGATGTTTTGTGTATTTCATACATCATTTTTCAGTCCAATTTAGACACATTCCCCTTTCCATGATCCCCACCTGACCCCAGTTCATGCATTTTGCCATACATGTCTTGCATCTTTTTCTCAGGTTTTTAGAAGTTTTTCTCTGCAGAGGTTTATTGTTTTGGGAAGAATTTAACTGTTACACTCAGTTCTTTGACCCAGACCTTATGCTGTTGTTCCCTCCCATTTGTATTGCTCCAAAATATGCCTATGCAAACCTCACATATATACCGAAATTATGAACTTCAAAAATAAACTGTATGTTAAATCCAAAATATGTTTATGAATTCACATTTTCCCTTTAATTTTATATTACTCTAAAATATGAATATATACCTTCCACCCATATATCACAATTACGATGTCTGAAAATAAGTGGTAAGTTAATTCTAGAGCCTGTTAAGGGGTTCATATTATGATAGCACAGTTGCTTTCAGATAAAAATAAATATAACAGTAATGTTGCTCAGCTTGCTTCTCAACTATGTATTTGGTGCTAGCATCCATAAATGAGGGATGGCATTCATTGTTTTTCTGGGACTGTGTTACTTTACTTAGCATAATGGCTTTGAGTTCCATCCATTTACCTGCAAAGTTCATGATATCATCTTTACCTCTGCATAGAACTCCATTGTGTAGCTATACAACATTTTTTCTATCCACTCATCAGTTGAGGGGGCATTTGGGTTGGTTCCAGCTCTTTTCTGTTGTGAAGAGAGCTGCAGTAAACATAGATGTGCATGTATCTTTGCAGTAGGATGAGTCTTGTGGGTATATACCCAAGAGTGGTATGACTGGGCTCATTCTGAGTCTTTTAAGTGCTGAGTCTTTTAACTGCTTTCTATAGTGGTTGTATGAGTTTACATTCCCACCAGCAGTGTATGAGTGCAAGCTTTATTGGGAGATATTAAGGAAGAGTGAGAAATTATGGAAAACTGAAAAATTCAGGAAAAAATGAGAAGAATTCCTGAACATGGAAGGAGACTCCATGAAAGGAAAAAGCTCTTGAACTCTTTTTTTTTTGTAAATTTTTTATTCAGTTTTTGTGTATTTCACACAGAACATTCCAGTCATCTCTATACTCCCTTCCCCACTGGCACCCCCCCAAAAAAAAAACTGGAATTCGTATGTTCTGTTATCTCTGTCAAGGCTCTTCATGTCAAGTTAGTGTCCCTAGATGTCCCTCAGTGCAGGTTCATCCACTGGGGTCTTGTTAGCCTATCTAGACTCATTCCTCTTAAGATCAGCTCTTCCTCACCTGTGCTGGATAGCTTTAGTGTCAACTTGACACACCTGGGTTGAGGGAGCCTCAATTGGGGAATTGGCTCCATTGGATTGGCCTGTGGCCACATCTGTGGAGTATTGTCTTGATGGTTGAGCAGTGTGGGAGGGCCCAGCCCACAGTGAGTAGTGCCACCCTGGGCATGTTGTTGTGTACTGTATAAGAAGGCAGGCTGGGCATGAGCCAGGAGAGCAAGCCAGTGAACAGCATTCCTTCATGGCTTGTGCTTCAGCTTCTTCCTCCAGGTTCCTGCTCTGAGTTCTTGCCTTGGACTCCCTGAGTGATGAACTGTGACCCAGGAGATGTAAGCTGAATAAACCCTTTCCTCCCCAAGTTGGTGTTGGTCAGAGTGTTTTGTCACAGCAATGGAACACAAACTAGGACATCACCCAACAGTGATCAGCTGCCAATAATTCTTTGACTAAGTTGGAAGCTTCCAGATACGTTAATCTTCATACATAAATCCTTCTTTACTAAAAATATTTTCATTCTAACATTTTCTATTACTTGCTGGTTATCTTAATATTATTAGACATTTTTAAATTTTAAAGTATTTTATTCATTCTTATTTTTTTACATAGTAGATGTATAGTTTTTTTAATTGTATTTATTTTTGTATGTGTATGAATGTACTGTCTGCATGTAGGTTTGTGCACCCATGTCATGCAATGCCACGGAGGTCAGAAGAGGGCGTTGGATTCCCCTGGAACTGGAGTTAAAGACGGTTCTCAGCTGCCATGTGGGTGCTGGGGATCGAACCTGGGTCCTCTGTAAGTGCGGTAGGCACACTTAACTGCTAGGCCATCTCTCCAGCCCCTAGTTGATGTATGTTTTAATGTACTTTTGTTGAAGGTTCTACAAGAATTTAATATAAATTTTACAATAAGTTTACAATGTAACTATACATTATAATAATATTTCAGTAACTCAGGGATTATACTGAAATTATTCTGTAAGGCTATCAATACTTTTTTTGTTTCCTCCCCTTTGTATTACTCCAAACTATGCCCATATAAACAACATATGTATCAAAATTATGACCTCTGGGAATGAACTATATGTTAATTCCTAAGTATGTTTTGGGATTCACATTTTTCCATTTAATTTTATATTACTCTAGAATATGAATACATATCTTCCACCCACATATGGTAATTACAATGTGTGAATATAAGTGGTAGGGCAATTCTAGAGCCCATTAAGAGATTCACATTATAGTAGCACAGTTGCTTTCAGATACAAAGAAATATAATAATAAAGTTGCTCAGTTTGCCTGCCAACCAACTGGAGATTTGGTATTAGCATCCACAAATGAGGGAAACCATTTGCGCCCCCCCCCCCGCCACAGGACTGTGTTGCTTCACTTAGCATAATGGCTTTGAGTTCCATCCATTTACCTGCAAAGTTCATGATGTCATCTTTCTTTACTGCTGCATAGAAATCCATTGTGTAGATGTACCACCTTTTTGTTATCCACTCATCAGTTGAGGGACGGTTGGGTTAGTTCCAGCTCTTTGCTATTGTGAAGAGAGCTGCAGTAAACAGCTGTGCATGTGTCTTTGCAGTAGGATGAGTCTTTTGGGTATTATACCCAGGAGTATAATGGCTGGGTCAGGTGGTAGGCTCATTTTGAGTCTTTTAAAAGTTCTCCACATTGCTTTCTACAGTGGTTGTAAGGGTTTATATTCCCACCAGCANTGTGCTGGATAGCTTTAGTGTCAACTTGACACACCTGGGTTGAGGGAGCCTCAATTGGGGAATTGGCTCCATTGGATTGGCCTGTGGCCACATCTGTGGAGTATTGTCTTGATGGTTGAGCAGTGTGGGAGGGCCCAGCCCACAATGAATAGTGCCACCCTGGGCAGGTTGTTGTGTACTGTATAAGAAGGTGGGCTGGGCATGAGCCAGGAGAGCAAGCCAATGAACAGCATTCCTCCATGGCTTGTGCTTCAGCTTCTGCCTCCAGGTTCCTGCCCTGAGTTCTTGCCTTGGGCTCCCCGAGTGATGAACTGTGACCCAGGAGATGTAAGCTGAATAAACCCTTTCCTCCCCAAGTTGGTGTTGGTCAGAGTGTTTTGTCACAGCAATGGAACACAAACTAGGACATCACCCAACAGTGATCAGCTGCCAATAATTCTTTGACTAAGTTGGAAGCTTCCAGATACGTTAATCTTCATACATAAATCCTTCTTTACTAAAAATATTTTCATTCTAACATTTTCTATTACTTGCTGGTTATCTTAATATTATTAGACATTTTTAAATTTTAAAGTATTTTATTCATTCTTATTTTTTTACATAGTAGATGTATAGTTTTTTTAATTGTATTTATTTTTGTATGTGTATGAATGTACTGTCTGCATGTAGGTTTGTGCACCCATGTCATGCAATGCCACGGAGGTCAGAAGAGGGCGTTGGATTCCCCTGGAACTGGAGTTAAAGACGGTTCTCAGCTGCCATGTGGGTGCTGGGGATCGAACCTGGGTCCTCTGTAAGTGCGGTAGGCACACTTAACTGCTAGGCCATCTCTCCAGCCCCTAGTTGATGTATGTTTTAATGTACTTTTGTTGAAGGTTCTACAAGAATTTAATATAAATTTTACAATAAGTTTACAATGTAACTATACATTATAATAATATTTCAGTAACTCAGGGATTATACTGAAATTATTCTGTAAGGCTATCAATACTTTTTTTGTTTCCTCCCCTTTGTATTACTCCAAACTATGCCCATATAAACAACATATGTATCAAAATTATGACCTCTGGGAATGAACTATATGTTAATTCCTAAGTATGTTTTGGGATTCACATTTTTCCATTTAATTTTATATTACTCTAGAATATGAATACATATCTTCCACCCACATATGGTAATTACAATGTGTGAATATAAGTGGTAGGGCAATTCTAGAGCCCATTAAGAGATTCACATTATAGTAGCACAGTTGCTTTCAGATACAAAGAAATATAATAATAAAGTTGCTCAGTTTGCCTGCCAACCAACTGGAGATTTGGTATTAGCATCCACAAATGAGGGAAACCATTTGCGCCCCCCCCCCCGCCACAGGACTGTGTTGCTTCACTTAGCATAATGGCTTTGAGTTCCATCCATTTACCTGCAAAGTTCATGATGTCATCTTTCTTTACTGCTGCATAGAAATCCATTGTGTAGATGTACCACCTTTTTGTTATCCACTCATCAGTTGAGGGACGGTTGGGTTAGTTCCAGCTCTTTGCTATTGTGAAGAGAGCTGCAGTAAACAGCTGTGCATGTGTCTTTGCAGTAGGATGAGTCTTTTGGGTATTATACCCAGGAGTATAATGGCTGGGTCAGGTGGTAGGCTCATTTTGAGTCTTTTAAAAGTTCTCCACATTGCTTTCTACAGTGGTTGTAAGGGTTTATATTCCCACCAGCAGTGGATGAGTGTTGCTCTTTCCCCACAACCTCTCCAGCATTTGGTGTCTTTTGTTTTCTTGATCCTGGCCAGTCTTATTGGAGTGAGATGATATCTTAGTGTGGTTTTAATTTGCATTTCTGTAATTATTAATGATGTTGAACACTTTTTAAGATATTTCTCTGCCATCTTTACTTCCTTACTGGTGAAATCTCTGTTCATCTCTTTACTCCATCTTTTGAGTAGGTCATTTGTTTTCTTACTTCTTTGTTTTTTAAGTAGTTTATATATTCTGGATATTAATGCTCTGTCAGATGTATCAGTGGTGAAGGTTTCCTCCCACTCTGTGGGTTTTCTCTTCACTTCCTTGATTGTTTCTTTAGCTGTACAAAAGCTTTTGAGTCTGATGAGGTCCCACTTGTCAGCTGTTGTCCTTATTTCCTGTGCAGCTGCTATTTGAGTTAGACAAAGTCTTTTCTTACGCCTATGTCTTGTAGGTTGCTGCCAACTTTTTCTTCTATCACCTTCAGGGTTTCGAGGTTTCAGGTTGAGATCTTTGATCCACTTGGAGTTGATTTTTGTACAGGGTGAGATGTAGGGGTTTAATTTTGTTCTACAAATGGTGATCCAGTTTTGCCAACACCATTTGCTGAAGATGCTGTCTTTCCTCCATTGAGCTTTTTTGGTCCCTTTGTCAAATATGAGGTGGCTGAAGTTATATGAGCTCAAGCTTGGATCTTCAATTTTGTTCCATTCGTCAATGGGTCTGTTTTTTGCCAGTACCAGGCTGACTTTATGACTATAGCCCTGTAATATAACTTGAAGTGTGGTAAAGTAATTCCCCCCCTGTATTGTACTTTTTGCTCAGGGTTGCTTTAGCTATTTGGGGTTTTTGTTTTTCCATATGAATTTCAGGATTTTTTCCCAAGTGTGTGAAAAAGCTCATGGGGATTTTGATTGGGATTGCATTGAATCTGTATAGTAATTTGGATAGAATGGACATTTTTACTATATTATTTTTTTCCGATCCATGAGCATGGGAGGTCTTTCCATCTTTTGATGTCATTTTCAATCTCCTTCTTCAGGGTTTTAAATTTTTTGTTGTGGAGGTCTTTGGTTAGCTTTATTCCCAGGTATTTTTTTGAGGCTCTTGTGATTGGGAAGGTCTCCTTATAGTCCTTCTCCATTTGCTTATTGTTAGTGTAAAGAAAGACTACTGATTTTTCTAGGTTTATTTTGTATCCCGCCACTTTACTGAAACTTTTAATCATTTCTAGGAGTTTTCTGGTGGAGTTTTTATCATCCCTTAGGTAAACTATCACATCATCTGCAAAAGGTATAGTTTTACTTCCTCATTTTCCAATTAGTACTCCTTTAATTTCGCTTTCTAGCCTTATTGCCCTAACAAACATTTCAAGCACCATATTGAAGAGGAGTGGTGATGTGGACAGCCTTGCCATGTTCCTGCCTTTAAGGGGAATGCTTCCAACTTTCCTCTATTTAGGATAATGTTGGCTGTGGGTTTCTTTTATAATGCTTTGATTACATTGAGCAATGATCCCTCCTGTCCATTCCCTCTAAGACTTTAAGCATGAAGGGATGCTGGATTTTGTTGAAAGCTTTTTCTGCATTGATTGAGATGATCATGTGGTTTTTGTCTTTCAGTCCATTTATGTGTTTTATGATATTTATTGATTTATGTTGTTGAACCATCCCTGCATCTATGGTATGAATCCAACTTGGTCATGATGGATGATCATTTTGATGTGGGTCTGTAGGGGATTTGCAAGTATGTTATTGAGAATTTTTGCATCTGTGTACCTTAGTGATATGGATCTGTAGTTTCTTTGTGTCTTTGCCTGGTTTTGGTATTAGAGTGATCCTGGCTTCATAGAAGGAATTTGGGATATTTCCCTCTGTATCCTTCTGAAGAGTTTGAGTAGTAATGATTGTAAAACCTCTTTAAATGTTTTACAGAATTCTGCTGTGAAACCATCTGGGCCTGGGCTTTTTTAGTTAGGAGGTTGTTTTATTACATCTTCAATTTCCTCAAGTATTATAAGTCTGTTTAAGCTATCAATCTCTTCTTGGTTAAGTTTTGGTGAATCCCAGGATTTCAGATATTCATCCATTTCTCTTAGATTTTCAAATTTAGTAGAGTATAGGTTTTTGAAATATTCTTGTATGATTGTCTGGATCTTTTCTTTATCTGTTGTGATGTTTCTCCTTTCATCACGAATGCTATTGATTTGGAGTTGCTCTCACTTTTGGTTAACTGGGCTAGAGGTCTATTTTGTTTATCTTTTCAAAGAACCAGCTTTTAGATTCATTTGTTTGTTTGTTTTGTTTTTTTGTACTGTGTTCGTTGTTTCTAGTTTGTTGATTTCTGCTCTAACTTTTGTTATTTCTTCCTGTCTGTTGGGTTTAGGGTTCATTTGTTGTTGTCTCTTAAGTGTTTTTAGCTGCAGTGTTAGATCATTTATTTGTTCTCTTTCTGTTTTTTTAATGTGTGCACCTAGGGCTGTACATTTCCCTCTTAGGACTGATTTTAATGTATCCCACGGGTTTTGTTGTGTTGTATTGTCATTTTCATTTAGTTCCAGAAATGTTTTTATTTCATTCTTTATTTCTTCCCTGGCCCATTCATTATTGAGGATTGTGTTGTTTAGTCTCTATGTGTTCTTGCAGCATTTAGGGCTTATTCTGTTGTTCATATTGAGCTTTATTGCACTGTCCTCTGATAGAATGCATGAAATAATTTCAATCCTTTTGTATTTGTTAGATTTCTTTTGTGTTCAATTTTGGAGAATGTTCCTTGGGGCACTGAGTAGAAAGTATATTTTCTGGCGTTTGGGTTGAATATTCTGTAGATGTCTGTGAGGTCCATTTGGTGTATTGTATTGTTCAGTTCTGATGTCGCTCTGTTTATGTTTTGTCCAGTTGATCTATCCAAGGGGCTCAGTGGGGTGTTGAATTCTCCCACTATTATAGTGTTAGCATTAATCTATGTCTTGAGGTCCTGCAAAGTAGTGTTTATAAAGTTAAGTGCACCAGAGTTTGGTGCATAGACATTTATGATTGTGAAGTCTTCATAGTTAATTGTTTCTTTGACAAGGATGGAATGGCCCTCTTTGTCTCTTCTGATTAGTTTCACTTTGAGATCTATTTTGTCTGATATTAGCATAGCCACTCTGGCTTGTTTCTTGGTACCATTCGCTTGCAATATATTTTTATCCATCCTTTTGCTCTAAGGTGGTGTCTGTCTTTAAGAGTGAGATGGGTTTCTTGTAGGCAGCATATAGATGGATCCTGTTTCCTAATCCATTCTCCCAGTCTATGTCTTTTGATTGGGGAGTTTAGACTATTAATATTTAAGGTTATTATTGAGAGATGCGTGTTTTCTTTCAACTTATTTTTTGGTTGCATTCTTGGTCTAGGTATTTATTTACTCTGTTATGCTTTTGGTAATTTCTCTCTTGGGTTGCTTAAGGGTAGTTGCTCCTTTCCTCTGTTCTTTGGATTGCTTCGGGGATTTTCTGAAGTGTTGGTTTCTTAGACATGTATTCTTTCTTCTTGTTCATGTTGTGAAAGATTTTTCTTTCTCCAACTATAACTGACATTTTGCTGGATATAGTAGTCTGGATTGGCATCTAAAGTCATTTAGCACAGGGAATACTTTGGTCCATGTTCTTCTTGCTTTCATAGTTTGAACTGAGAAGTCAACTGTGATTCTGATGGGTTTCCTCTTATATGCAACTTATTGTTTTTCTCTTGTGGCTTTTAGTATTTTGTATTTGTTTTGAGCATCTTGGTCTTTTATTTATTTATTTATTTATTTTATGTCTTTTTGAGACAAGGTCTCCCTGTAGCCCCAGCTGGCCTGGAACTCACTCTGAAGAGCAGGCTGGTCTTAAACTCACAGAGATCCACCTGCCTTTGCCTCTGGAGTGCTAGGATTAAAGGCGTCTGCCAACATGCCCAGCTGAGCATCCTGTGTTTTAACAATTATATGGCATGGGGAGTTTCTTTTCTGGTCCTGTCTATTTGGTGTTCTACGTGCTTCTTGTATTTGTATGGGATTGTCTTTTTTCAGTTGGGGAAATTTTATTCTATAGTTAAGATCTGATCAATACCATGCTCTTGGGATTCTTCTCCTTCCTCTATTCCTATGATGCAGAGGTTTGGTCTTTTCAATGTCCCACATTTCCTGGTTGTTCCACTCTTGTGTTTGTTTTTTTAATTTTTCATAATCTTTACTTGAGGTTTCTAGCTGCACCATGTTTTCATGTAGGTCTGTATTCCTTTTTCTGGTTCATCCATTCTGCTTCTGAGGCTTTTTCCCATCCTTTCCTGCTGATTGGATTAATGGTCAATTTTCTTTTTCATTTCATCCTGTGATTTCTTCAGTATTTCCACTTCCTTTTGGAGCTTTTCATTCTCTTATAGATCCTTGCTTCACCAGTTTCTTGTTTCCTTTCAGCCTGAGATCTTTTCAGTGTTTCCACTTCCTTCTGGAGTTTGTCATTCTCTCCCTCTAGTTCTTTTCAGTTTGTATTTCTCTTCCTCTAGTTCCTTTTGGAGTTTGTATTTCTCTTCCTCTAGTTATTTTCGGAGTTTGTCATTCTCTCCCTTTAGTTCTTTCTGGAGTTTATCATTCTTTCCTTCTACTTCCTTCATGAGTTTTTCGTTCTCTCCCTTTAGTTCTCTGATTTGTTCTTTATAGACTTTGATTTCTTTGAATATGTCTACAATTGTTCTTCTGAGTTCAGTGTCTTGGTTTTCTTCCAGGGAGATCTTGTTGTCAGGATCTTCTACAGGACTGGTTCAGTTCGGTGAGGATTTATTATGAGTTTTTCCCATATTGTTTTTCTGTTGTGTCTTTGGCATGTGGATTTGTTTTTTTGTTTGTTTGGCTTCTGTTGCTAATCTCAAATGTTAATATGGAGTACAGGTTGGTCACTTAGTTTTCTTCTTGCCAATTTCTTCCTCTGTGGGACCTAGAATCACTGACACTGCACCTGCTCGATTGTGTAAACCACAGCACCAACAGCTTATTGTCTTCACCACAGTACTAATAGCAGCTTATCATCACCACCACAGTACCAGTAGCTTGGTGGGAAGGTCTTACTGTGCACAGGACCCCACCTTGCTGACAAATGTGAATGCAGCTGCCTGTCCCTCTATCCATACACACAGTTCTTCTCTATGGTTCTAGAGGTGGGATGCAGATCCCCTGGCTGGGCAGCAAGGCTGCATGCTGGACTCCACCTGGTTGCTGAATGTGCATGCCACTGTCTGTCCCTCTATCCATGCACACAGTTCTTTGAGACATTTATTAACAAATGAATTTACCCTCTTTTGTAAGAGCTTTCTTATGGAGATACTAGGTAATATCTATCCACTTTTCATAAGTTTACACTGACAAACCAATATTTGATTCCACCAAAGAGAACATTAATCCAATGTGCCAATTAAGTTAAAGCCAGAATTTCTTGACATACCTGAGAACAAAGCAAAATAAGAAATTGGCCAGTATAATATGAGTCAGAAACATCCCAGTGAACAAACCTTTGGTGTATCCCAATTTGAATTAAACCAAAAATTTTTTAATGGTGTTACCATAAGTGTATGTGGATCTTTAAAATTTTTCCTATTATATCTAAAGTAGTTAGCAAATTCTCTATCATCCCAGAGCTAAGGAGGGAACTGTCCTACTTCTTAGGGCATAGCTTAGGGCATGGCAAGCTTAAGTTCTGGCTCTATTTCTCCTGTCCCTTGAGGGACTGTAACTTTAGTGGAAAGGTGCCACCCAAGTACTTTGTTAGTGGCAAAGCGAGTATCTCACAAGCCACTGTTACTATAAATCTCTGTATACCCAGAGATAAGTAATAATAACCTCTGTTGGGAATATTTTATGCTTTTTTTTTGTCTTTTTGAGACAGGGTCTCCCTGTAGCCCCTCATTCTGTTGATCAGGCTGCCCTTGAACTCACAGAGATCCACCTCCCAAGTGCTGGGATTAAAGGTGTGCACCACCACACCCAGCTGGAATATTTTATTCTTTAGCTATTCTTGTGGAGGTTTGGGAGGGGGTTCCTTTACTGTAGGGCTGTTATACTGCTTTCCATTAGAACTTCCATAAACATTCTCTTTGACCACCTTTTTTAAAAAAGTTGTAACTTATAGGCAAGCATGAGCTTGCTACAGAGATTAGAAGCACTTTGCCATGGGGACATTTCTTCTGAATTGTTGGGGAAAATCTCTAGTAAAGTATCTAGTAAAGAATCCAGCACAATTGACCCCTTGTCACCTTGACACACAAATATATCACTATTAAACCAGGAGCTTTCTATTTCTTATCCACAAGGTATGATGTTGATATTAATCACAACATAAACAGTACAACTTTAAAAGTCCCACAGTCCTTAAAAATCCAAACACTTTAAAAGTTCAAATAATCTTTTAAAAACCTTTCAGCTGTGGTCTTCTGTAAAATCCAAAAAACGTTAAGTATGTTGTATTTTAAAAGGGAAGAATCAGGCACACCTTAGCAAGTTCAACAGCTTAGCTCAAGGCTGACATCTGGGATTCACTTAAAATCTTCTGAGCTCCAAAGGGCACGGGCAACTCCATTTCTCTGGCTCTGCCATCTACAGCACACAACTTGTCCGGTGAGCTCAGGCTAGCCCTATACCATACCTGCTGCTGCCTTTGGTTGTTGTCCCATGGTCCTGGCCTCTCCAGTACACTGGGGTCTCTACTGAAACTGAGGCTGCAGCTTCCCCAGTGGGCTTTTCTGGCCTCTGCATGGGAATCCTCAGATTCTCTCCATGACCCCTTCAGTTCTGGGGTCCTCACAGCAACTGAGACTACACTTTCACCAGTGGCCTTTCCTGACCTCTCAGGGTGCCAAGCCTAAGCTGCTTTCTATGACCCCTTCATGATTTCACCACCATAACCGTGCAGGAGACTTTTACATGTTACCAACTCCTTGTTCCAGTCTGAGATGGAGGCTCAGGCCCCCTCTGAACCACAGCTTCTGTGTGCTGACCTTAAGGAAATACTTCCCAGAAGATGTTGCCACAATGATGTTGATCTCTTGTTGTAGCTGATTTTTTTTTTAATTTATTTTCGCATGTGTATGAGTGTACTGTCTGCATGTAGGTCTGTGCACCCGTGTCGTGCAGTGCTGTGGAGGTCAGAAGAGGGTGTCGGATTCCCCAGAACTGGAGTTAAAGACGGTTCTCAGTTGCCATGTGGGTGCTGGGGATCGAACCTGGTTCCTCTGCAAGAGCAGTCGGCACTCTTAACCACTAGGCCATCTCTCCAGCCCCTGCAGCTGATTTTTTAGCCCCAGCAGACCAGCATCAACTGTCCCAGTAAAGCAAAGGTTTCAGTTCAGCAGTGCTGGTCTCCTAATCACAGGTGATTCTTCAGCACTATCGACCAGAATCCATAGTTTCTCGGTTCAAAATATCACACAAAGAGCCCTAATAGTTTTTGCTTCCCTTTGAAGCTTCACAAGCCAGGCCTCCATCATCTGTAACTCTTTCAGCATAACTGTTCCAAGCTCCACAGCATCAAACTGTAAGATGGCTTTTCCAGCCCAAAGTTCAAAACATTTACATGATACTCCTGAAAACAGCTGGATCAGGCCTGTCAGAGCACTGGCTCACTCTCTGGTACCAATTTCTATTCTAGTTACTTTCTGTTACTGTGATAAAAACACTGGCCATAAGCAACTTCAGGAGGAAAAGGTTCATTTGGCTCACAGCACAGTCCATCATCAAGGAAGCAAAAGGGTGAGCCTGAAGCAAAGACCGTGGAAGAACACAGCTTACTGGCTGGCTCTCCTGATTCAGGCTCACCCTGCTTTCTTATACAGTTGAGGACACACTGCCTGGGGTGGCACTGCCCACAGTGAGCTGACCTCACTCAACACTCCACATCACTCCGCATCACTCAACTGTCAAGAAAATGCCTCACAGCCATGGCCACAGGCCAGTCCAATGGAGACAATTCCCCAATTGAGGCTCCCTCAACCCAGGTGTGTCAAATTGACAAAGGAAGCTATTCAGCACAGAGGGTTTGCTTTTTGTTTTTGTTTTATTTTGTAGGAAATATTTGAAAGCGCTTTTCCCCAATAATATATGAAATAACTTAATGGAGGAGTAGATTTGGAAACATAAAAGACTGAGGAGATTACATGAGGATGCACTGACATTTCCGGAAGGGTAGGTGGTACACGGAGCAGATAGGGATGCTGAATCTGAAAAACTAATAGCTATTAGAAGTTAATATCCAAATTATGTGATATGCAGCATTCTAATGTCATTTCTGAACTCGCTCCTCTTCATATGGATCCTGTCCAGGTAGAGACTGGTACCATCCCTAGGAAATAAGAACATAAAATTCCTTCTTAAAGTCACACAGTAAACAGAAGAGCTGGTATTTGATTAAGGTGTTTTCTAAAAATATGAGTACCCATTTCCTACTTAGCATATTTTGGGGAATACTAGATTAAGACATTAAGATTTAATCATTTTCACAATTTTCTCTTTTTTAAATTGAATTTTTGTTTTTCATAAAATATTTAGATCCCCTCCCCCTCCATCTCTCCTTATTGTCTTTCTGCCCAATCTACTCGTGTGTGTGTGCACGCGCGCGTGCGTGCTTGTGCGTGCGTGCATGCGTGCGTGTGTGTGTGTGTGTGTGTGTGTGTGTGTGTAGAAAGCGGGGAGAAAGAGAGAGAGACTGACAATTTGTTTCCAAATGTCCTTTAGTGTGGGTCCATCCAGTGGAGCCTGGTTAACCTTCTATTCTAGTTTGCTTCTCCATTGCTGTGACAAAACACTCTGACCAATACCAACTTGGGGAAGAAAGGGGGTTATTTATTTTACAACTCCCAGGTCACAGTTCATCACTTAGGGGGCCCAAAGTAGGAACACAGGGCAGGAACCTGGAGACAGGAGCTGAAGCACAGGCCATGGAGGAATGCTGCTTACTGGCTCATGCTCAACCTGGTTTATTATACAATACAGAACCACCTGCACATGGGTGGCACTGCCCACAGTGGGCTGGGCCCTCCCACATCACTTAGCAATCTAGAAAATACTCCACAGCCTTGGCCACAGGCCAGTCCAATGGAGCCAATTCCCCAATCGAGGCTCCCTCAACCCAGGTGTGTCAAGTTGACACTAAAGCTGTCCAGCACACCTTCCTTGAGTCCTGTGTTTGAAAGAGACAGTCTCTGCCTCCCAAATGAGAGTTTTGACGATTTCCTGTAATTTTTTCTGACATAACTAACTTCAAGAAGAGCATGGATGGAACAAGAATGCTATAAACTCTCAGATGCAGAGGAAGAGGAGACTTTCAGACCAGGGGCCATTTTCTGAGGAGGTTAAGCCTCCCCTGCTGTGGGGTGTGTGAACCCTTCAGGGCATACTTCAAGGAGCAATCTGATTTTACCTTCTAGGGTTGAATTGAAGGAAACAAAAAGTAGAGGTAGTAACAGAATTGAAAGGTGAAAAAGATGTTGAAGATAAATCTAGTCAACTTCTCAATTTTGCCTGGACACAAACATGATCTCCAGTTCCTTCTATAGTCATGGTACCTTCCTGTTCTCCCCCATTATGATTTGAATCTCCAGGGTGCTGCGGTAAGGAAGAGATTTTTCTAAGCACCACACAGCAGCCCCTACGGGGCTTCTGCCTTCTGGACACTGCTTTGCCAGCCAGAATCACCTAATTGAAACTCAGTAGCTGGTAGCTTTGGCACACATGTGTTTGCTGGGGCTCACCCGAAGGCCATCATCATTAAAATCACACAGTCTGGCTTTTTTACTACACAGAGCTTTCCAAAGTGCAATTTCTGATTGGAGCCACAGCTGATCCATTGGCTGTTGGAGCAGGACTCAGCTCCCTTTTCGTAAATAAGGACGGCAAGAGTCCCTTGTCCAAGATCTCATGCATTAGTAGTAGAGCTGAGATTTAGAATTGGGTGGCTTGCTTCTCTCCATTGTTTCTGTCATTACCTCCATCAGGGGAATGGGTGGCACAGAGCTCACCTTGGAGGGATTTTTAAGTAGGGCATTAGCGGTTGTCTGTAGTACATATATTGTTTTTTCAAAGAGACCCAGAATTTGTCTTAAATTTGTTGCGGTGGAGTAAGCAGAGGGAGACATGAGTTCACATGATGTCCTAGAGGAGCCCAGTGGTTGGCCAGTTTGATGGCAGGCTGTTTTGTTTTGTTTTCCCTTTCCTAGTATGCTAATTAGTCTCTATGGCCAAATCTTCTGAATTGCTGAGTTCAATTAAAGTAAAACTTAAAAATATTTTTTCTTAGTATTAAAATCTTCATAGTACCCATAGGCAGAAAAACATTTACAAAACACAAATAAGAAACTAACGGTAACACTTAGCAGTTTTTTAGATGCTTGGGATGTTAGCAGCCAGAATATTTGTTAGCCAGTAACCCTGATTGATCGCCAATAGCAGTTCTGAATAATCTTATGAAGGGGCTATTTTCTCCATTTCCTACATGAAAAACATTTAAGTCCAGAAAATTAAGCAGTTTCTCCTCCCTCCTTGCCCTCTGAAGTGGAAAATGATGACATAAGAATTCAGTGTCGGGGCTGGAGAGATAGCCTAGCGGTTAAGAGCACCGACTGCTCTTGCAGAGGACCCGGGTTCCATCCCCAGTGCCCACATGGTGGCTGAGAATCTTCTGTAACTCCAATTCCAGGAGAACTCCAGTTCCAGGGGAATCCGAGACCCTCTTCTGACCTCCATGGCATTGCACGACACGGGTGCACAGACCTACATGCAGACAGTACACTCATACACATACAAAAATAAAAAAAAATTTAAAAATTCAATGTCTGCTTTGTTGCTGCTGAGCAAATCTGATATCGAGACTTACCCAAGTAGGTCAGGGAATGTTAGTGTTGGGGGCTTGAAATGAACAACTATCTGTACCTGGAGTGTCACTCACTAGTCTAGTAAATCTTAATAGTTTTTGATAAATACTAAAAATATTAATGTGATTTCTTTGCAACATGTTTGTAAATGTGTGTAAGTAGGATGAGTAATCTCATTTTCCTTAACCTTAGCACTTAGTGAGGCCGACAATGGAAGTCTGAAGAGGGCAAGAAGTTACTGTCCAAATTTTGGAAGTTGTCTTTTCCTTTGGTTAGGCCTCTTCTGTGAGGTATTGGTGGTCATTGTACAGGCCAATGATATAAAAATATGACCTGTTAGAATGAGACTGCATGCTGCTCACTGTGCTATGAGAGTCACAACACCTGTGCCAAGGCAAGGTGCATCTGTGATAGCTGGACTGTAAGATCTGTGCAACCTAAGGACAGCATTCAAATTAATTGCAGAATTTCACTGTAGCAAACATTAAGTAAGTTATTGTTACCCAATTTCATCATATTTGCTGATTATTCATATTCATTGTCTTTATTATTGCTGTGATGATTCATTCTAATTTTCAAAGTATTTTTTAAACAAGGTTTTCTAACCTATTTTGTTCTTTCGGAGTTTCCTTTTAGTCTTCTCTAATTAGTACCCCCCCCCCAATGTTCCACTTTCCTTTACTTAGTGTCGTATGGAGGCTATTAGGACATTTTTATTTTTAATATTATAGAATCTTTGACTAACCATTCAGAATCACTGTAGTTCTTGTGGTTAGCCACAGAATGACCTCTTGGGTTAATACCTCTGAATAGGGTTTCATTAAGTTGTACACGTTTTCTCTATGTATCACGGATCAAGCACACTTTCTCAAAGTCTTGAAGTCAGAGTCCCCGTTCTAGGTTCTTGGATCTGACCTTTGTTTTCACCTTGGTTTCGATCGTGCACGTCCTCCAGCTTCTTCTAAGCGCAGGAGGTCTGCCTGTGAGGACTCGCTCATCTGAAAGACTTCATTCTTCCTTTGTACTTAATTGACAGCTAGATTAATTTTTTTTAAGTTGGAAATTTTCTTTCCTTACAATTTTGAAGTTTCTAATACCTACTTTCTCATCTTGGAAATGAGTGAAATCTTATGTCATTCTGTTCTTTGATCATTTGTAGGAAGTATACTTTTGTTTTCTTCTTAATATTATGGAATCTTCTTTGTAATCATAATGTTCAGGAATTTCATAAGAATATACCTTGGTGCAAGTGTACTTTCATCTATTATGTGGTATATACTGATCTCTGAAAATGGACATGTCACTCATTTCTGAGCTTTTTTGAATTGTTTATTTGGTTTCCTTTTATCTATTTTCTTCTCTCCTTTGTCTCCTGGTTTTGAGATAATAAATTTTCTGTTCTGGTTCCTATTTTTAAATTCTGTGTTTGATGATTTTCATCTATTTTAAAATGTTTCCTGTCATATTTATTTTAGCCTCTATATTATTTATGATTTCTACTATTCTTAAATTTTGAAGGTATTTTGTTTTTTGAAAAATTTTTATTATCCTATGTTGATGTAATATCTTTCAATAATTTATTTATAGTATTGGTAGTAATTTCATATTTTAGTTAAGTTTTACTTCTCTTTCAAAAGAGAACTTCTTTCTGTAAGCTACTTTCCTTTCTCCCTTATTTGTTCATTTTTGATGTTTTATCTAAATATTCGACAGTACAGGTCTCTTTCCATCTAGTTGAGGATCCCCCTTGTGAGGGGAAAAGGGAAGGAATCTTTTTAGGAATGAATGTTTTTTATTGAGTCCCATAAAGGGACAATTTATATTCAGGGAAAGGGAGAGGGTCTTCTTACATGACAATCCTTAGATTTCTTTTTTTTTTTTTTGGGTTGGGCACCCAGAAAAGATCTAGTATCTGAACTCAACATCCAAGTCCAGCATCTCTGTCTTAATCCAACAGTTTTGTTAACTGTCAGATAGTTTAGTGCCAAATGTGTTTTATTGTATTATTTTTTAAGAAAGTCAGCAGTCTAAATGGAGACTTTCTAGAAATGTTTATCAGTACTTATTATTTTAGTGAGAGATTTCCTTCTACAAATTAGTAATCTCAATTTATTACTGATGTATTTGGGCACATTAAAGAGCATCTGGTGCCAAGTAGATGCTCAGAAAATAATTGACTAAATTCAGATGTCATTCACAGTATCGGACTTTCTGAGCAATATGTAATGGATTGTAGCAGAAACCAAAAGTTTTCTAACCACCTTTCTGGTGCTTTTGACAAAAGCAGATGTGACAACCCAAGTGCATTCAGTGCCAAATGACCTCCTTGGGGCGGATATATATTTCTTTATTTTTGAAATTAGAAAATGTCAGTGAGGGACATGAATCATAAGTTGACCTGGAAAAGGCATGTTAAAAAAAACTTGTGTGAAGCACAGGCCTGTTCCGCTTAGGGACTCCGGTTATACTCGGGTAGTAAGATTGCAGCTTTTCAGATCTTGATACCATCATATGTCTGTTGACTGCTCCCAGAATCCTTCCTTCCCATCTGCTCCTTCCAGCTGACTGGGTTTTTAAAACTTAGAAAGGAGCAGTGTCCCCAGGGGCCAGTACACAGATGTCTCTCTCTAATAGCTCCCTCTCCTCTCTTTCTGCTTCTACCCACTAGTTCCACTTGGAATTGGAATGGGGTTAAGAGCTTGCTATTGCTGAACTGGCCTATTTAGAAGAGCCATCTGCCAACCAAAGGACTCAGCCATTGGCCTGGCTGTGCGCTATACAAGATTGCTTCTGACTCTCATTGCAACACCTAAACTTCAACTCTCAGGGAGAGATCCATGGGATGAAAATTCCCTGAGAGGTGCAAGAAGACAGCATCCATGTTTAAGGATAATTGTCCCTAAACATTTGAACTTCTGGTACTGAAATGGTACTGTGTTGAGCTTGTTAGTAGGCAAAGAAAGAAAAGGGACTTGTGTAGGAATTAGGACGATGAGAAGAGTTTAGTAGCTGGAATATTTAAGGAAAGAAAAGTCACTCATTATTCATGGAGGAAAAACTAATTTAGCTTGATAGCTTCATTGTGTGTTTAGAACAAAAAGTATTTGTAAACAAAGTTTTTAAAAACTTAATATATGCTTGTAATATTATAGAACAAGGGGGCTAAAGAGATGGCTCAGTAGTTAAGAGTACTGACTGCTCCTGCAGAGGACCCACGTTTGATTCCCAGCACCCACACGGTGACTAACAACTGTCTGTAACTCCAGTTTCAAGGCATCCAATGCCTTCTTCTGACCTGCCTGGGCATTGCATGTCATAGGTACACTTACATGCATGAAGGCAATACCATCATAAATAAATAAATAATATATTAAAAATAATATATAAACATTATAAAATATATAGAAAAACATTATAAAATATATAGGAGATGATATTAGAAATTCAAAAATTTGAAAAAATTATTAAAGATATAAATATTACCATATTCTAAATGAATATTTTTAGGCAATTATAATTAGATGCTTATTATATATTCCTTTTGGAAAACAGAAAGAAAAAAATGTGGATTTAACTTCAGAAGACAGCCACTATTAGTACTGGGCATATTTTCTTCTAACCTTTTTCTCTGGATGGTTTTTGGTTTTACATAGCAGCCATAAGTCATTTTGATTGCTTTTTAGTGGAATTCTTTGGTCTTCAGTTGGAGTTGACTGTGGTTGTGTTCTGATAATACATGTCTGTGATTTATTCTTTCCTTGTCATGAGGCTGAATAAGCAATGCCTTAGTTCTTGGCTTGAATAAATTCTCTGTAATGCTTTTAACATAAAAAAAAAAACTGTTGAGATTAGAAAGTAAAATAATCCTTAGAGGAAAGAAGTGGGATGTGTGTTTCACAACCATTTAAAAAATATCACATCTGAAATAAAATCAGAAGCACAAAAATGGCTTGGCAAATATGTATAACAAAGACAAGACTTTAAGGTTCTTCATATGGAGAACAGTCTCTCAGTGGTTGCAGGACACATGATTGAGGTGAAGTAATATGAATTACATGTATAGTAATTATTATATGTAGCATGGCAGTTTCTATGCCAACAGAAAAGAGTTGTTTTCATCTAGAGGCAATAAAGGGAAAGAATGCAGTAGGGGCACTGCTGAAATCAAGTTGGAAACTCCAGTCCTGGCAATGCCACCCAGTCACTGCCTTACATATACTTCTCCAAACATCACCAATAAAATGAGGCTGCTGGCCTGCGCCATTTTAACATACCATGACTCAACAAATTTATGAGTCTGGACCCAAATATGAAGAACATAAAGTGCAAACCTAGCAGAGGTTTGTACTTTACCTTGACCCTGAATTTCCCTATTCTCTGCATCTAGTCAGTTGCCAAACTTGACCCATTATTCTGTATGTCAGAGGCTGACAAATGATATCCTGTTTAAAGTTTTATTGGGACATACTTATGCTCATAAGTTTATGTTTTGTTTATAGTTGCTTTGGTGTCCCAAAGATCACGTTTAGCAGTTCTAACAAATAATCTGTCCTACAAAGTCTAAAATACTATCTCTTCCTTTATAGAAAATGACTGCCGGCATCATATCTACACATACAAACTGCAGACCCATCCCCTTGCCATCCTTCTTACCAGTGTCCTGACTTTGGTCTTCATCTTTTCACATCTGGAGAACCAAGGAGTCTCTAAACTTGGCTTTTCTGACTCTAGTTTTTGTACTCCTCAGATGCATTCTTTGTGGAGACACAATCTATTTTTCAAACCTTGAAACACCGTTTTTTTTTTTCTACTCAAAACCCCACAGAGGCACTAAATTCTGATATTGATAAGAATCCAAGTCTTTACCTAATACACCAAAAAGAGAAAACCGCAACGCTCTTCTAACATATGAAGATCTTTTCCTAAGAGACTAGGTTTTGGTTGACATAATATGTTCTGTATATATTCTGCCAGGAAATGCAACTCAAGTCTATAAGGCCCTTGCTCTTACCATTCACAAGTTTTGTTGTGGATACATGCCACTTGCTATAGCCACAACCAGGTGCTATGTAGACAGTTGAAAGAATGAAGGGGTGGTGTTTGCATGAGAAGTGACTTAGATTATATGGTCAGGAATGTTCTTGTTCAGTAACTGATCTTTAAAAGGATGCATGATACTTACCTGCCAGGGGAGGTACCATGGTCACGAAGGTGGTTTTCCCAGGGCGAGGCTTATCCATTGCATTCTGGGTGTGCTGACCCCTGCGATTTCCCCAAATGTGGGAAACTTGACTGCATAATTTGTGGTAGTGGGGGACTGCGTTTGTGCTCTCCCCTGTAATAAAAAATTAATTAATTAAAACATGCATGAATGACAAGGAGGCAGGCCTGCAAATGGAGGCCTTGGGTTTATTTCTGAGGAAATGCCTTACCTGGTTTTAGTGTTAGCCAGCAGAGCTGTCCCCTCTTGTGCCAGCTGCTTGCCATATTCACCTCTGCACTCTGTAGAACAAGGATCTGCATCTGCTCTGGTCTTGGCTCCTGTAATATATCAGTTCCTTTGATTTGGATGTTTTTCTCTTTTCTCGTCTCTGAGATCAATAGGTCACATGTTTTCTAAGGGGGTCCGTCAATTCAAACTGCTCCACCTTTAAATTTGTTGCTATACCAGAGCTCTGTCAGTGGTACCCTGGTTTGAGCAACTATTTCTTTTGACAACGGGGAGATGAGGGTCAGCACTGGTGGTATAGCAAATGCAGAAATAAAAATTCATTATTGTGTTCCTGTAAATGGTGTGTGCTAGGGGACAGAAGGATTTGGAAGACCCCAGACAGTAACTGGATATGATGGAAAGATTTTTGGAAGCTGAGGCCACAGATGTTCTTGTTGACCTTAAGATAATGAAATCATTATCTTAAATCATACCAGGACCTACAGGATCCTACAGACCTGGTGTCTGCCTCACTGTCCAGCCTTGTGCCAGCTTACCATCCCCCAGATCCTATGGGTGCTCAGGACTCTGTTCTTCCTTTGAATGTGTCACAATTCCTCCTAAATCTTTGTAAAAGTGATTCTATCAACCCTTCTAGAGCTCAGTTTAGAGAAGTCTGGCGTGTTCTCAAGAAGACTTTACTAGACCGTAGACTAGGTGAGATTTCCTTTACCTTCCCAGCTGCTCCTCCAGCCACACAAGCCTGTAAATGCGGTGGGCTTCTACAGCCTGTAAATGCCGTGGGCTTCTACAGCCTCTAAATGCCGTGGGCTTCTACAGCCTGTAAATGCCGTGGGCTTCTACAGCCTGTAAATGCCGTGGGCTTCTACAGCCTGTAAATGCCGTGGGCTTCTACAGCCTGTAAATGCTGTGGACTTCTACAGTCTGTAGCACATGAAATCATTTCTAATGTTGTTTCTATGCCTGTCTTCTCTGCTAGGCTCTTATCTTCTATGGACATGAACTACATACATCAGATCTACTGTCTGGGGCTCTTCAATGTCAGCAGAATTCCTGACACATAGAAAGGGAGGGAGGAACAGTGGGGTTCCAGGCAAACAGAAAAGAAAGGAAGTAGAGTGGGGGTAGGCAAAAAAGAATATGAGAGATTGGGGGTAATAGACAGTGACAGAAGACTACAGTGAGAAAGGTAAGAGTCAGGTACCAAGGGAAGGAGGCAGTGGAGTTTGCTGGTGAGCAAAGTTATATAATATGGCTCAACACAAAGACAAGTGAAGGCTAATAGCCTTCCTTGGGGTCAACGATTAAGGGGTGCTTAGTGGAATCCACCAAGGTAGAAGAAGGAGATTATAGTAGATGAAGACCTCAGTGGGAGGCAGACATTGGATACATCAGGAGTATAGTGCTCTTCAGAGTAGAAAGCTCTGCCACAACGGTATGCTTAACTTACTTAGCTTCTGTTGGTTTGTTCATCTATGAAATGGGTTCCTAGAGTTTCTACTTCATATCTTGGGTATTAGGTTCTTATCTTGGGTATTAGGTACCACTATGTTGTCTTTTTGGAGTGTGGGCATCTTACAGAGACACGTTTCTCACTTTTGATCTTCCAGGATTTCTGGGTGTTGTATGATTTTTCCTGTGGAGACATGAAAAAAAATGTCCATTTTACCTTAATAACTGATTGGAGAAATGACTCTACCCAAGTTTAGTTTGGAGAACCAGTGAGTCTATGTGTTGCTTGTAGGAGCATGGGTGATTCAGGCAGTGCATCAACAAGAAGCCCACGCAAATCAATGAAAATGCTCACTCAGAAGCTCCACCCCTAGTTACTTGCACAACTTGCAGGCAGCTCCACCAAAGAGTCTCCTCTCCCCTAGAAATTACTTATATAACCCTGAGCAGGGACCTTCTGAATCATGTTGCTTTGTGAGGGTTCTGATCCTCACGCGTTCCATGCGCTTCTTTCCTCCCTCTAGGAGGACATGTTTCCATTCAGAGGGAATAGCTGTACAATACCAGGCTTGATTCCAGACTATCGATTGAGTTTTCCTCTGTGTGCTTCATTCTGAGGTCCATATTGAAGGGAGCACAATTCCCTGGGTATGATCTTCCACAAATGCGTTCCACAAGTCCTGAAGAGGCCAAAGCAAACAGCACAAACTTATTTAAGGTTTCTACTCTCGTCTTACCCTCTCACAATCACTGGCCAAATGAATGTACATGGCCCGGGTCAAGTCCATCGTATAGGATTGTATGCTCTGTCCTAGGAGAGGGAATCTGTGTTTATCTAACAGGAATACAATCTGCTGTATCAGGTTAAGTGTTTAGAATAGTGCCCACATATGTCTACACCTTCAACAGTAATACTATAGTTTTAAGCAACAGTATGGAAGGATAAGAGGGGAGTTTGTTCACAAGTGGAGAGGGCAGCTAAGGAAAATTACTGTATAGCACAAGTCGTGGGCATGTGAACCAAGTTATGAGAAGTAGCCAGGCGGGTCAGGTGGGTGGTTGAAAACAGAGCAAAAGAGGCTCAAGTATGAGAACAAGGACTCTGAAGGCGCCCTCCTCTTTATGGCTTTTGACAGCAGCAGCAAGTGGTGAATTGATAGGTTTTCTGAACTGAGCTTTGTGTTCTTGAACGCCCCCCCCCTCAGTCTTAAGGAGGCAGCTGAGTAGTAACAGTTGGTGTTTACAATGTTGTAATGGCCCTCTTATTGAGAAGTGACTGGAAGCATCTTTAGAAATAACTTACTCTACCATAAAGTGAATTGCTAATCTTTTTGAGTGAATTCTTTAGACTTTTGCTGTTTGCTTTTGTATACCAGCCAAGAAAATGTAGACCAATGAGGCAACTGGTAGAATATTTTAGAAGCATTGTCTGATTTGAAAAGCTAAGTAGGAATATAAATCTTTTCTTAAATACACAGTCATGTTCTCTGCTGTTTGCTTGAAATTTTGCATCTTCTGTTATCATGTAGAGCATTGTGTATGTGATTAAGATATCCACCAGACGCATACATACCAGGGCTCAGCTCAAAGGCAGAAGCATAAGGACTTCAAGATGTACATTAACAGTCATCATTTGACCTCTCTGATGGAGCCTAATTTTTAAATGGACACAGTTAATGATACTGCTTAATAATGAAATAATGATCTATTGAAAACCTAACTTTGTGTTACTGACTTGAAGAGTGACCCCAAGTGTGTGGTCGTTTGTGTATTAGTGAGGAGTTCGGGTAAGGAACACGACAGGAGATTTTGTTGTTGTTTGGTGGTGACAGGGTTCCAGTCCCAGCTCTGCTCATGCTAAACATGAGTTCTACCACCAAGCTACACCCTCAGTCATGGGCAAGGGGTTTTTAATTTGCATACTACAACTTGAAGGAGGCATTTAATAGCACCATGTTGAACCCAAATATTGCCATTGTGTATTATTCATGCATATTACTGAAATACCATGAACTATTTTTTCCTACTTGAAACATTTACTGACTATAGAATTGTTTAGAGAGAATGAATTCCAAACTTCTTATGCCAGTACCCAAAAGCTGCACCTGCTCAGTGTAATGGTGCCTACGTTATTCTTCTAAGTTTCATAATTTCTTTTTCCTTCTCTGAACACTCTAGGCAAGTTCTCTACAATACAATTACCTCCTCAGGTCCCTCCATGATTTCTATTAACATGCTTTAGGTTCCAAGTAACATGTTCTTCCTTATAAATGCCCCAATTTCCCCCTTTTAAACTTCTTTCTAATTGTGTGTGTGTGTGTGTGTGTGTGTGTGTGTGTGTAGAAATGTCCAGTTGAGTAGAGGTGCCAATGCAGACCAGAAGTAATGGGTCCCCCTGGATCTGGAGATACAGGTGGTTGTGAGCTGCCTGACATGGGTGCTAGGATCCAAACTTAGGTCTTCTGCAAGAGCACTCAATGCTCTTCACCATTGAACCATCTCTCCAGCCCCCTGAACCTTGTTTTAAATTAGCCTTTTTGTTTGGGCAGCTTCCTGTGATATTTATATTTCACACTACTCTGAAATACCAAGGCACCATGTAGTCTTTCCTGCTTATTCCTGACTTGGAAATAATTGCAGCGTTTCTCAGTTTTGCATCCTGTCACTGTTGTTTTCTCTGTCACCATCATTAGCTCTTATTCCTGCTCCTCCCGCTTTTCTCCTATATCAGCTATGATGTAGCTGTTGGTCAGCTTATTTTTCTCCGATAGCATAGCAGTACTCAGGTCTTTGTCTTCATACATCTTTTTGAGACAAGAATACATATAGTCTCTGTAGCCTTTTTTTTTTTTCTCTTTTGCTAACCTTAAAACTCATATGCACGTACACATATGCTTACTAGTTCTTATCTGACTGCATAAAATGACACAGTTAAACAAAGAAATGCAGGAAGGGCAATATGAGAGCAAAAGACAGCCCTGCACTAAAGCCTTTGGCCAGGAGAGTACTCACAAAGTGACTGCATTTTATTGCGCCGAAGGCCAACAAAAGCTTTATGCCATGTCTTCTGTGGGAAGGCTTTGGGAGCTGCCATTTACTAGACTGCGAGCTTTACCACAGCTGATTTATCTGCGAATCCCAATTTATCTCTTTCCTTTCAGAGATAATCTTGGGTCCCTAAAAGCTTGTAACAGGAAAATAACTGTGATTTGTGACACAGAAGCAACCAGGTTGGGGAATAGATTATTCAAAGATCTGACAGTCGTCTGAAATAACTAAACAGGAAGTCACTTGCTTTTACAAAACCATATTTGAAATGTGTATGAAAGGGTAATAGATGGGTTATAAAGCCTGTTTATTCTCAAAGGGCTGAAATTTTTATGCCATCCCTTATTAAGTCATTATGGTAATTTTCTCTTATCTCTAAGGTGTAGCTATAACTACTGAGAACATGAAGAATAACTCTAAGAAAAAATAATTTTCAAAAGTCATTCCTGACCTCATTTTTTTTTCTGTCATTACTTTCAAAGTAACATCATAGCATGAACAAATTGATTTTAATAGAGAAGACACCACTGATCCTTCAAGCTTGGACAATCCAGTAGAAGTCTTTGTACTGATGAAGATCCTCAGAAACTTGTACTGTTCAGTGCAGCAGATAGTAACATGAAATTACTGAAAGGTGGCTAGTACAACCAAGGGCAGAAATATTCAATTGCACTGAAATCCCTATTCAGTATAACATCTTTGTCATCCTGATGTTGGCATCCACTCATTATTTTTTATTCATCCTGTTTGAGGTTATGGTTCGTGGCTATAGGTATTTTTTTTTCATGTATGACTGTATTGCCTGCATGTACATAAATGCATCCATGTTCTGCAGTGCCCACAAAGTCAGAAGAGGGCAGTGGATCCCCTGGTATTGGAGTTAAAGATGGTTGTTAGCTGTCATGTGGGTGTTGGGATCCAAACCCAGGTCTTCTGCAAGATCAGCCAGTGCTCTTAACCACGGAGCCATCTCTTCAGTCCAGTTGATTTTTTTAAATTTGAAACTTGGATATTTGTATTTCATGTAAGCAGACTAGATCTTATTTAAATTATCTGTTTTCCTTAGCTTCCTTTAACTTTACTTAATCTGGACAAGGAAAAGGGAGGATACAACTTTAGCTACTTCAAGGTGGAGGTAGAAGTCTGGGCTTCTCATTTGATACATGAGGGGCAGGGCTCTTCATTATGGCTGGGTGCAGGTGAAAGGTCTGAATGTCCGGGAAGCTTCCTCTTGACAACACACTAAGATGGAGGGCTCAGATCTTCATTTCTGTTAGTGGAGCTCATCATCTTAATGGACATTTTGAGTGTGAGGGAGTGTCCTCATTACTAGTTAAAAGACCTGAAGTCAGGCTTTTTGCTTGACTTCCTGGGAATACTATGTTGTTTATAGTTGGAGTACCTTGTTTCAGCTGGGTCAAAGTGGAAGTCACTCTGCCCAGCTTTTACTAGCATAGATGATAGGGTTACATTGTTTTTCTCTCATGTCTGAGGAGACCATTTAAGCACTAAAGTTATTTATCTTTCTGCCCCTGGTCTTTTGGCTGGAGAGAGCACACTTATGTCCTGTTTTTTGCCTGGGGTGCTTTAACTGCATGTCTTGTATATGTGAGGTAAAGTGAAATCCCAAGGAACTCATATCCATACTGTTTCTCTAGTTGTAAGGTCTTTATAAGGTTTACCTTTTCTCTCCTGTTCAGTCTGGTTTCTCTTATAGTGTCTATTACTTGGGGTTTGTTTTCTGGGATAAATTGAAGAGCAACAACAAAACCTAGAAAAGACAAAATATGATAAAGCATTAGTTCATAAAACTTAGTTTAGTAAATTGAGCTAACTTGGTTCTGTTTATCAGTCATCTGTATTTTGGTGGTTTACAATATGCAGTCTCTTTCTTATCACTGTCAGAAATGTTTGCAGTGTATGTAGACCACTTGCTGTTCTCACAGTATGAAAACTGAATCCATTCTGTAAAGCTTCAGACCCTCAGCACATATCTATCTGTCCATGTGTCCTCTTTATAAGAAGAGTTAATGCATGTTTACCTCAGAGAATGTCTAAACCCTATTCCTCTCTATTTACTGAAACAAAATAAGCATTGCTTTTATTATCAACTATATTTAGATTATCTAGTCCAAATATCCTGGGTAGGAAGGGTAAATGTTAGATGCAGTCATTACACTTACATCATCTTTGGAGAATGAGATTCCCTTCTAGTAAGACATTCAACAACAATGACATTGTCTGGTAGACAAACAAAGCAGAGTGACTGTGTATCACGTGTCTGGGCCCTATAATCACACAGTTACACATGGTCTTAACATCTGGATGGGATGGACATCCATCTAGGCCCAGCTCCAAGAGCCACATCACTGTTGCCAGGGCTACCACTGGGCAAACAAGAAAGACAATTGGCAAAGATTTTGTGGTCTTCATGCTGTTATCTTCTATTTGGAGTCTTCTTCCTCATTGGCCTTTAAATAATAATAACCCCATCTTTTATTGGTGAGTCTCTGAGAATGAGCATTCTTATCAATGTTGCTGAATTAGTTGTGTGGAAATTTGTGTCTTAACACTGTTGTTTCTAATAGAGAGAAAAGGATTCCTACTTGCATTTATAAATCCGAAGCTTCAGCATGTGTGTGGGAAGCTGCATTTAGCTGACCAAGGAGAGTTTCATAAATTCCATTTTGGCTTCTCGTAGCCTGACCCAGATGATAAAATTAGACATAATTTGAATTTCCTGGGGTGTATGTGGGGAGTATGTGGGGTAAATCACAAGAGAGTTCCGCAGGGTTCTTCTGCGCTGTTGTAGGAAAGCCAAGGCAGGAAATTCAGGTCAGGAACCTGGAGCACAGATCATGGAGGAGTGCTGCTTACTGCCTTGATCCCCTGACCTTTGCTCAGCCTGCTTTCTTATACAATACTAGACCAACTGCCCAGGGATGGTACCACCCACGGTGGGCTGAAAATGCCCCATACAATACATATGGCCACAGGCCAATCCAATGGAGACAGTTCCTCAGTGGCGATTCCCTCTAACCAGGGGTGTCAAGTTGATAACTAAAGCTATCCAGCACAGTTCTTATGTCACAGAATTCCCTAGCATATGACTGTACTCTACTCTAGAATAAGAGTCAGCTAACATTTTCAATAAAGGGCTAGCTGGTAAATATTCCAGTCTGTGTAAGTCACATAGTCTCCATTACAGCCCTTTCTGCAACTGTAGCCAAAAAAAAAAAAAAAAAAAAGGCAGATAAACAGTGCATAAATAATTGAGTATGGCTGTGTTTCAGCAAAACTTTATGGACAGTGAAATTTGAATTTCATATAACTCTCGTGTGTTGCAAAAGTTCCATTTTTATTTTCTCCAGTCATTTTAAAATGTGAAAATTATTCTTGGTTCATTAGCTTCATAGAAACAGGGTAGGCTGAATTTGATTGATGAGACCGTAGTTTGTTTACTTCTGTCATGGTAGATGTTTGCTGGGCAGGTTTCTTTGTCCAAGGAGACATTGTACTCCCTACTAGACACTCACACCTGTGTTCCTGAGACAAGCATTTCTGACAGTCTTAATATATTTTCATGTTGAAACACCAGTGGTCAAGTACTTGTGAACATATACCTGCCGATTCATGCAAAATTTTGCTATGATGGCTAATTCAAAGCCCTACCTTGTAAAATCCCTAGTGGTTTTACTTGCACCTCTTTACAGTGCCAACTGGATTGATTCTACCTCTGAAAATAGTGTCTTGGTAACTGCATCTTCTTCATATACTCTTCCTTATAAATTGCCACTATGTTCATGCAGCTTCTGATTCAGGATGGAAATATGAACTCTGGACCAGAATATTTTCCTAGGATACTAGTTTTACTTTTTCCTCTTTTAGATTATTGGTTAAAAATCAAATAGTGTCACTTTATAGTTCATATGAAAGTTACAGAAGATTTGACTCATAGCCACCTAATAAATAGGTGCTATGAAGATCAAGGGCTAGCATTTAAGAAGAAAGTTTAATTAGCCAAATGATGTTAGATCTAGTGTGGCCCTTTTCCTCTTGATCTGTCAAGTATGCAGCACAAAATGCCTGTGGCCACTTTAAATGTCACTTGCATTCAAGGTAGGGGGAAGAGGACAGGCTAGGATCACAATATGACTGTATTTATTAGTTCCAGCACTGTTTGCTTCTCATCAGATATCTGTCCTCTGCAGCTGCAAGGGTGGCTGGGAAAGGGAAGAGGGCTCTGTGACTCTATAATTGGAGAGAACAGTGCTGGGAATGTATTTCAGTTCTAAAATGTCAGCATCAAAGAGAAATAGAACTTGTGTGATACTCAGATTTCTGGAGGAGAATCTCTACTTAATTTGAATACAGAATAATTGATCTATCTCTGTTAATTAAACTGATATATTGAGAGTATCTGCTGTGTGTATCTTATGTGAGAGATATATGTCGAAATGGCTGTGTCTTTTGGGGACTTCGTCTCCCACTGCAATCAGGACATGTACATGGAATTCTAAATGAGCTATCTCAATTCGAGAGGCTGGGATAGCTTTATTTCTGAGGCCATTCATTCATTCATTCATTCATTCAATAACAGGCTTTGCTGTAATAAAACTGAATAAGATAGTCTCTATTGTGCAGATAACAGTCAAGCAAATCAGAGTAGCTCTGTAGTTCTGTCATTATTGTGAATTGCCCAAATAGTTTGCATGCAACCTGTTCTGAAAAGTAGACAAGTTATTCAGAAGGCAACAACCCTGAGTGGGACTGAATCAGAATCTTTCCATCCTTTCTAGACTTTATTTTAAATGACAACTGGGTACCTGCTATTTAGTTATTTGGCCAGACACTGGGAGTATAAAGCTAATAAGTAGTCAGTTGTTTCTGTCACAGACTAGACAGACATGCTAATAAATATTTACAATGCATGGCACGTGCATACAGAGACACATTCTGATCTTCTCATAAGAGAAAGGTGAACTGTCAACGTTGCACAAGTCAGTACGCTGAGTGGAACCTCAGTTAAAGTTTCACAGTGGGAAACAGAGAAAATTAATGAGGGGTTTTTCATGAAAATAGCATAAAGGAAAAGTATATCATGTACATATACTAGCCCAGTCAAAGCAGAGATGCACACATTGCAGGGAGTGGAGATACTGTTGTACAGGAGCCAATTCATACTAAAGTTCTGGGGGGAGATTGCTCATTGTTTCTCTTGAAGGCTAAGCTTTCTCAGAATTAAACATTATTGAACATGAGCAAAGCCCCATCCTCAGTTTCATATGTGGTATTGTGGTGGTGTTGAGGTTTGTTGGGACCAGAAAGTTGGGTGGCTTCTTGGTAAGGCCCACCCTCAACCAGCGTAATAATGTCAGTGCATATTATGGCTTTTGTAGCATGCGAGGAGACAAATTGAGCCCAACATTCCATGTAGTCTTTTATAATCACCCAAGTCATACCAAAATAGTATTCCAAGGTTAGGCTCTGAAAGGACCAAGCTTACTTCTAGCTGTCAGAAGCCAAGTCAACTTGAGATCTTGTTTTGAGGAAATTTCTCTTCCTGGAAAATTCTAAAGCACTGCTGAGCCATTATTGCTATCTCTGTGTGTATGTTTCTGTACGTAAGTATATATGTATGTATGTATGGAAACTATGACAATAAAAGAACATGTTCTAGCTGAAAATCACAATGAGATTATTAATGAAAGAAGTGAAAGCTTTGAATAAAATATCTTTGCAACTTTGCTTTCTACTTAATGGTGATGGTATGGTGGGTTGAAGTAAGAAGGAGTAGGCTGGACTTTTTAAATTTTGTTCTTAAATTGAAAAAAATCTTAGCATTATTTTATGTCCATGAATGTTTTGCCCCCATGTATGTAACTGTATCATGTGTATGCAGAGTTCACAGAGGCCAAAGGAGGGCATCAGATCCCCTAAGGACTGGAGTTACAGATATTTGTGAACTGCCAAGTGGATGCTGAGAACAGAACCTGGGTTCTCTCCGAGAGCTGAGCCATCTCTCCAGCTCCTTTTAAAGATGGAGCCTAGGCTGACCTTGAACTTGTGATCTTCCTGCCTCTACCTCCATCCTACCAGCCTGCGCCACCAAAACCAGCTACATTTTTCATTGTAGTCTAATTTAATTTAAACCATGTTAAATATACAGTTCATTGTTTTTTTTTTTTTCAGTCCATTCATGTTGTTTAACCATCAGCACAGTCTATCTGTGAAACCTTTCCATTTTATCCCTAAGTGGAACACTGCACGTCCAACTCCTCCGTAAGCTCCAAGTTCCTTCCCACCACCCCAGTCCCTGGGTAGCCACTGTTTTATTTTCTAACTATGGATTTAACTACTCTACATACTTCATATAAGTGGAATCATACATTTTTTGTCATTTTCTTTTTGCTGTTGATTTCTCACTGTAATTCAGGGTGACCTGGAACTCACTATCTAACCTAGGCTAGCCTCAATCAAATGGCAGTCCTCCTTCCTCAGCCTTCTGAATACTAGAATTACTGGGATGAGCCACTTTGCCCAGGTGTATTTCTCCTTTGCTGCCTGACTTATTTCACTTCTTTAATGTTCATGAATGTTATTATGTCTCTCAAAATTTCATTCCTGATTAAGGATGAAAAATAGGTTCATTGTATGCAGCACATTTTATCTAACCATTGCTCTATCCATGGACATTTGGGTTGGTTACCTTTTGAATTGCCAACATCCCTCTCATTTTATTCCTGTTGCCCCACATCAAAACAGACTTTCATACCTCTATGATGTCTGCTCATGCTTCTCCCTTCTAGAAAGATCTGCTCCCATATATGCCTATTTCTTCCTTGGAAAACCAATACGTCCTCAGTATACATGTCAGCTTGGACTTTCAACAAGCCCTCTAGGAGGCTCTGACCTTCATAGCCAGAGTCCTCTGGTTACTGCTCATGCAACCATTCCCAGGCACTTCATGCCCCAGAAGTAATGAAGATGTCTACCAAATTGATATGCCTACTCCCCTTTCCAGAGCAAATCCTGGGAGGGCAGTTTGGGACAATCTCCTATTCATCTACATGCTTTCTACTTGTAAACACAGCACATGTTAAGTATTTAAAAACAAACGAACGAACAAACAAACAAAAAACCTTGTTCATGCTGGGCATGTTGGTGGTCTTCCTTAATCCCAGCCCTCAGGATGATGAGGCAGGTGGATCTCTGTGAGATCAAGGCCAACCTGGTCCACATAGTGACTTCCATGTAGGCTGAGACTAGTGAGACCCTGTTAAAAACAAACCAAAACTAAAACCAACCAACCAAACAAACAAAGAAACAAACAAAATACAACAAAAGAAACCCTTGTTCAATTGAAGAATACACCAGAAATCTCTCTTTGCATAGTCACACCTTAAGTCAGAAGGAAGCTTTTCTGCTAGCAAGTATTCAGTGTTCAAAATAGAAGATAATCTAGAAACAGGAGACACGGTATAGTTTCTTGACTTTCCACACACACAGGCTTCTTCACACAAATATTTTAATCCTCTGTAACTGCTCACTCCTTGCCTGCAAACCCAGTAGTTGATTTAGGTTTTCGTACTTGGACTTATTTATTTAAAACTATTTCTGACAGGCTTTGCTTTGTTTTCCCTGAAATTTCATGTCCCTGATATTTACAAATCAAGCAGCTTTCCAGGCCTCTTCTAAGAGTGACCTTCATCTCTGCTTATCCTGTAAGAGGTGACCGTTTGCTTTCTTTTTCTATTGTTCTCCTCACTCCCCATTCTTGTTTTTGCTGAAGTTATTTACTCAGTTTAATGGGCTCAGCAGCCACGGCTCAGCTTTGAGACCCCCTTCGTGTTTCCTTCCATTTTTTCTCAAATATTCCTGTGTTTAGCAGGTTTCTAGTTAATGAATTAACACCACGGGCACCTTTGGGGTCTTTACCAGAAGGGTGCCTGTAACTTGAATTTATTAACAATGATAATTTCAAAATGAAGGATTAAAGTCCAAAATGTGTGTTAGCAAGATGTTAGTGCCTTTTTCTTTAAAAAAAATGTTAAGTAGGGGAAATTTTCACTGCAAATGTGTATGTATTTTAGCATCAAGTCAAGATTCCAAGGCACTGTCTTTCTCATATGCAGCTCCCATGTGGAAACTAGGTACATTGCTGGGGTGGAAGTGTAGATTAGTGCACAAGTAGAGTAAAACTTCTTTCTATGGGGAGGGCCTGTGGGAAAAGATGAAGGGGGTACAAGAGTCTGAACTGGTGCGAGGAAATGGATGAAAACAATCCAAGATGGTGGAGACTAGCGGTAGCTCAGTGTTATTTCCAGACCCTGAATTTCAGTGCAGAAAGCAGCAGAGGATCATAGGGAAAGAAAAAGATCAGAACAGGGCATTTTTCTTTCACTCATTAGTGTCTAATTCCATCCCATGCCAATCTATCTCCCTACAGAAGCACACCTTTTTAGAATAATCACAATTTTGGTATATTTAATTGAAGACTCATTTTAAATAGGCTAATCTTTGGAGATGGAGGAGCTGATTGATATTAACAGTAATTAGTTTTATGCTCTCATAGGTTTTGACTACCAAGTTCTCTACCCATCACCCTAATTTGGGCATCGTAGCTAGTTATCTAGCATCTGTTATACTCCAGCTCTGTTGAGTAGCTGTAGCATAGTTTGGGAAATTGACCATAGTTGAACTTCACTTGGCTTCAGGGTAATACTCTGATCACTGCAAATAAATCCTGTGATTTACTCTCAGCCAGTGAGAAAGGAGGAAAGGGTTTAGAGTTTGTTTGGGAAAAATGCCTAACCAAGCTCTCAGTTCTATAAAATGAATGCTGGAAACAAGCATTGCAAGGTCACCCACAGCAGGGCAAAGGTGGTCCTGTGCATAGCGGTATGAAGAGATGGGGAAAATTCAAGGACTTGTAGGGGACTGTTGAACTGTGGTATCAGCTAACTTTGAACTTTTTGACTGAATTTTCTGTTATGAAAGCTTACAAATTTCCTTTCTGTTGAATCCAGTTCAGATTTGCTCATCTCTAACTTAAAATCGTGCGCATTCCAAATGGTCCTTGATCTTCTGACCTTCTGCAGACACCTGTGTGACCTTTTGTGACTATAACCCTTTGAGCCTCATTTCCCTTATCTGGAGGATGAATATAATTATGTCTCATAGTTTTTCATGAATATTATTGAGGTTCAGAACAAAGCTTGAGGGAGAACGTATGACCTGATACACATTGAGTGTTTAACTGTGCTGTGAAATAAGCTGCTCATTGATTTTTAGCAAAGTTAGAGATGAGGAGAAAAAATTCACTAATAATGTCTAAATAAAATGGTAGATTACATGCATGTATAGGTATATCTTTACAAACAGATGTTTTAGATCATTCATATTTATTGTGTATGAATGCATTGCCTGTATGTATGTTAGGGTACCCATGTTGTGCAATGCCCAAGGAGGTCAGAACAGGGAATTGGATCCCTGGGAACTGGAGTCACAGAAAGTTGTTAACTGCCATGTGGATGCTAGGAATTGAACCCAGGTCCTCCAAAAGAGCAGGTAGTGCTCTTAACTGTTGAGGCAGCTCTCCAGCCCCATTAGTTTTTTTTTTTTTTTTTTTTTTTTTTTTGACAGGGTCTCCCTGTAGCCCCAGCTGTCCTGGAACTCACAAAGATCTGCCTGCCTCTGCCTCCCAAATGCTAGGATTAAAGGCGTGCGCCACCATGCCCTGCTTAAGCCTCATTAGTTTTTAAAGAGTGTATCATTATGAACTTGTTACTCCAGGTACTTTGTATACCATGGAAAGGTCACAGGAAGAAGGATAAAGAAGGGGGTAGGAAAAGGCTATTTGGAGGAGACATATTACCAAAAGCTGAATAGGAGTTAGGTGAAAAATAGAGAACATATTAGGTGAAGAAGCATGCCCAAGACTTTTCTTTAATCTGTAAAAGAACTTGATGAGGAGTAAAGGGAGTGTGTAGTAAAAGTATGCTCAATGAGGGGGAGACGAACTGGAGAGGTGAAGGAGGACTGATACTGAGGAGCCTTGTTGGTCAAGGGGAAGGATTATCTGTGTATGAAAGAAGCCATTGAATAGTTTTATGCACAAGAGTCTTATGACACACAGTTATTTTCATGTGTCTTAAGGTTCAAGGAAGAACAGCTGGACTAGTGTGGCAATCTGAGTGTGTAATGTCTGTCAGTCTAAAGTGGTAGCCACAGGCAGGGGTCAGTGGGTGGATTTGAATAGTCCTTTGGGCTCATGGATACTGGTTTTGCAGATAAATGGGAGGAAATCATGGTGGATCACTGGGCAAGTGAAGGCAAGCATGACTCCTTAGCTCTGGGGAAGTCAACAGCCGCTTTTCTTTGTAAAAGAGTAGAAGTTCTATTTCGAATATGTTAAGATTCGGGCATCAAATTTGTGCTAAAATTGGGACACAGACTTGCAATTTTACTTATGTCTGGTACATTTCTGAGGTCTGGCAAGGCCAAAGTTAGAATTTCAGACTCACTGAGCTATTGTGTGTATCAAAAGCTATGGGAATAGATGGTACCTGCTGTGGAGGAAGTGGAGAATATGGAGGAAACGCCACACCCCACTTCTGGGAAGCATTCCTTCAAAGTAGTCTTCCCTAAAATATTCTTCATTAGTCAGTCAAGGGGGAGGGAACCACAGCCTGGATGGGTTGAAGAGAGTCAACAGCAGGAACGTAGAGTAGCAGAGGTGGTGAGAGGAAAGAATGATGAGACTGAGCAAGCCAAAGATGGTGGCTTACAGGAGATTGTCAGCGGATCGGTGTCCTGAGGGAGATAGAAGGGAGGTTTTAATATCTGACTTTGAACCTCTGAGATCAAAGGGAAGATGACAAAGGTGGAAATCTGAAGGACTAGGTACTTGGAGATGCAGAACACTTTACCATACACCACCACCATACACCCCTACCTCCTCTCTGTTTGCTTTCTTGTTGCTGTGACAGCACCATGACTAAAAGCAACCTGAGGAGGAAAGGGTTCGTGTAGCTGACAAGTCCCAGCTCATCATCCTGGGAAGCCAAGGTAGGAACTTGAGGCAGGAGCTGAAGCAGAGACCACAGAGGGACACTATTGCTGGTTTGCTTCTTCTGACTTCCTCCGCTCCCTTTCTTATGTACCCCAGGCCCACCTGCCCAGGGATGGCCCTGGGCACAATGGGTTGATCACTTTTACATCAATTAGCCATCAAGAAAATGCCCCCTGGGCATGCTCACAGGCCGATCCGATGGAATAATTTCCTTAATTGTGGTTCCCTCTTCCCAGGTGTGTCAGGTTGTCAACTAAAGCTAACCATGCACCCGCCATGCACACACACATGCATGTGTGCACAGGCACATGTGCACGTGGTAGCTTAATATATGGGAACATGTGATTATCAAAATATTAATTGCTATATCTTTGACAAAGCTGGGTATATTCCTATATAGAGGAGCTTGTTGCATATTTTATAAGTGAATAAGTATCCCAGACCCTGAGCTTCAGATTTTATTAGTAGAAGTTTTCATGTTTGAGGATATACAGAGACTAAGATGAAAATTGGAATCTCTGGGCTCGAGTCCCAGAGACTAAAATGAAAAATTGGAATCTCTGGGCTTGAGTCCTTTAATCTCCCCGTCTCTAGTCTTTCTTTGTACTCTTGTAACAGTGATGACTTTTAAAATTACTAGTTATTTGTCTGCTTCTTCTGTTATATTGTCAGTTCTTGGGAACAGGTGATAACCTGTTCTACATAAATCCATGTTGACAGAGTCTACCTCCTGGACAGTACATAGTACATGCTCAATAAATATTAGTTGAATGAATTCAAGAGATGAGACTTGAATGGATGTTTTATGAATAGAGAAAGTTCAGTAGGGGGCAGTGAATGAACAGGATAATGGAAGAACGGTAAGTCAAACTGCAGGATCAAATTAGCTGAATGGGAGGCAGCGATGAACCTGCCTGATTTGGTGTTCCTATCTGTAGCATGGGAATTAGTAGGTCATTCACTGTGAAATGCTTTGAAAGTGAGGGTTCGGGGACTTGCACATCCAAGGTCAGGGTTTCCTACAATACCATGTTCCTTTCCCCCATTTTATTTCCCACAGTTTTCATTCTGCTGCTCAATCACAGACACCTTGTTTCTTCTCACTTAGGCCAGATGAAATGTTTTCTGACACAGACACTTTCATTGTATGTTTTCTTTTCTGAAATCATTTGCTCCTCTTTTTCCTAGCTCTCCACTGTGGTTTGAATCCACGGGGTATTGATCGCCCTGCCCGTGCTGAAGGGATTAAGCTACAAATTGAAGGTGAAGGTGTGGAATCTCAATCCATTAAAAATAAAAATTTCCAGAAGGTGCCTGACCAAAAAGGAACCCCCAGGCGACTACAGGGAGAAGCGGAGACGGCAAAGGTGAGTTCTAGGCCAGCGGTGTACTGCAGACTGAGGCTGCATCCTTGCTGTACTGTGATCCAGACACAGAAAACAGATGACACTTCCAGTAATGACTGCTAGTTACATGAGAGCTGTATCTTGATCAGTGAAAAGCAACAATATTAATTGAATTCTCTGTATTAGACTGAAACAGGTGTGGTTGGTCCCATTCTACAAGGTTCTGGACCTTGGGTTGTAAAAAAAGACTCTCTTGTACTTAATGACAAGAGAGTTATATTACCACTTCCTGATATTTATCAAGTCATGGAACTTTCTGGATCTCAGATGTTCCATCTACAAAGTGTGGGGGTGATCCTAAAATCTACTTCCCCTATCAGATTGAGCTGAGAAAGTGATTTTGTGCTTGTAAAAGCCGGAGTCTGTGGTGCTTCTGCTGATAAAAGCTGTTAATTATAACTGACTTTTGTCAAATATGTGCATATTGCAGATTTGAAAGACTCTTGCTGTGGTGGTCTATCATGTCTCTGTAGCTAACCATGCTTTGAGGTAGACAATAGTAGACCTTAGTTAATGAAAGATAATTTTGTTATGGTTTTGGTTTGTTTGTTTTCTGAGACAGGTCTCCCTGTAGCTCCAGCTGGCCTGGAACTTGCTGTATTGATGAGACAGGCCCTTGTCTCACAGGTGTTACCTGCCTCTGCCTCCTGAGTGGTGAGATTAAAGGCATGTGTCACCACACCCAGCAAAATTGTTCTAGTTTGATGTTGAATACTTAGCTCTTTTTAGTCTTTATCCTAAATATAGGTACCATGTAAATGATAAAATATGTGTTGGTAAAAAATATACCAAACTGCGTTTTGGGGGTTTTTGGGGGTGAGTGATTCTTAAATGTGGCCAGGCTTTCTGATCTTAACTGTTACTATATGGATTTTTGTCTGAAGTGTTGAAGATGTTAATTTTCACTTGTTCATTGGAAATTGAGGGGACTAGTATTTATGCCACATTTGTTTGTTCCCCTTATGAATCCCTTGCAAGAGAATTTCCATTGAGAAGTTTGTTGACTAAATCAATATATGTGAATCTTGGAAAGCAAATGTAAGCACCCCCCCCCAAAAAAAAATATGAAGCAGGAAGGTTATGTTGTTGTGCCATGATTTCACTTCTCTCCAAAATAATTTCTTCCAAGTTAAAATGTGATTTTTATTTTTGCTTTACTTGCAGTTTTGAATAATCACCCTATTGTTTCATCTCTTTGGCTAGAAAATTGAAAACTGTGTGAATATTACCCCTGTGTATATCTGAGTATGTTGTAAGAAGTGGGAAATGATTGGTAAGGAAATATTGCAAATACTTTGCCCTGGCTATTTTAACTAAGAGGAATAGGTCCTCCTAGGAAATTGGTTGATGGCTGCAGTCTGGCTTGTGAAGAGGAGCTGGAGATAAGTGAGTGTTGACGTGACATCTAAACCTAATCAATCTGTGCTGCCATGCAGGCATCCTGAAGAATCAAGAAAAAATATCCTCAGGGTCTTCTTTCACTCTGATGATAAATAGAGATTGTCTGAAGAAAATCTTTAAGAACCAGGATGCTTAAAAATGTTAAAAATCCAAGCAGGAAAAAAAGAGAAAATCAATTATTCATATTTGTCTAATTTTAATTCAACTTTAATTAAATATTTCCAGATCATATCTGTTATTTTTAAAAATACTTACAAATATTTGATTCAAGTTTGATGGCTTGATTACTTTGGAATTTTGTTTGAATATGTGGTTTTGTGCTGTCGTAGAAGATCCCACCTTTTTGTGAAGTAGCCATTTTTTCTTGGTCCGCAGATCCCTGTATGGTTGTTTTCCTGAGCACATACCTCACTCACCATGGAAGAGTTGGAGTGAGCTTTTCCTTGGGACTAGACCACAGTTAGAAACCATGCTCATGTGAGTTTGTCCAAACTGTCTGCAGTAAAACCCTGAAATAAGCAGTGTCAAGAACATATTTTAGAGTTTTCAAATTGATATGTTTAGGAGTGAATGGACTCAAAATTTCAGTAAGGCTTGAACAAAATTTATCCACTTTTCATGGAGAGCAAAGATAGTTGCTAGTAAGACAGAGTCACAGGTACCCTATGGCTTGTACTACAGGCTCCAGCATTCTGGTGGTATCATAACCTGAATTTTGTGTCTCACAGCGAGGGCTCGCTATATGCAAACACATCTACATTTTCTCTTGTTATATTCAGAGAGCCAGCAGAGTTGTGACCCATTTCTTTTTTCTTGTGTTGGTAATTGAATCTCTGCTAACTTGACCTACTCTCAACTTATGCAGTGAACCTCTGGCCCAAAATATGTGCATTTCAATCCATTCATAATGAAAATTAGTACAGATTTTCTGGAGGACAGTCTTGTTATTAAAACTTTCCCTGCGTGCAAATTTTAGTCAACAATACCATTCCTCGGAAGTTGGTCTCAGGAAACAATAAGAAAAACAAAGACGGATGCAGGAGAATGATCACCCCAACAAGTTTATAATATGAGAACACTGAAAGTAGCTCCAGTGTCTGTTCATAGTGAACTGGTCACAGAAGCAGCTCAGGCAGTAGAAGAGTGATCTTTTTAGGGTACAGGAACCCCGTATGCATGTATGCAGAAAGATGAAAGTGGGAAAAAGTAGAACCATAGTTGTTACTGAAGGAGGTTTAATCTTCCTACTTATGTAAAAATGTCCTCCAAATAAGAGCATCGCAGAATGTGCAAAGATCCACTTTGTACGTTGAGCAATAGTTTACATCAAGGTAGAATGGGGGAATTCTCTGGACTTCTGTTTGTTGGGATTTTTTTTTAAAGATATCCATTCTTTTGATTATTCTATTGTAAAAGTCTTTCTAGATTTCTGTAATTCACAGTTTCATTGGGACTTTTTCTGTTTATGGGTTAGTCTTCTGCTTTTTAGGCTGTTGAATTTTCTTCTTTGATTATAAGCTTGGCCTGATATAAATTAAAGCATCAAATACATTTAAGCAGTGCTAGAGCCTTGAGGATTGTAATGTGGACTTAATTCTCTGTTTTTTCATAATTCAAAAATTATAGATAGAAATACAAGCATATATCTTTATATCAATTCTGGGAAAATTAATTCTTCTTGTCTATCTTAGAAATTGATTTAGGAACAACCGGTGTAATTGCTTCCCAAACTCAGTAAGTTGAGAGCGGCAAGTTGCCTCTTTTAGAAACTGAAGAGAACCTGAACACCCTGCTGTCACTGAAAACTTAGTGGGCAGACTTCATTCTAGACTTTAAAAAAAATGGACAAAATTGAAATGTGGCTTTTCAAAAGATATTTGCCACTCTCTGTCCTAAATGCCAGGAGCCCCGGGAATCCATACAGAGATTGCGTATGCCATCCTCTGCAACTGCAGTTCCCAACTCAAGGTGCAGAAACTATGCCTTTTAGCTTTATAGGAGACTACAAGGCAAGAGATTTAATAGGACCAGCTTTTGTTTCACAGGAATGCCCAGAAGTTCTCCAAACGCTCAGCTTCTTTTGTCTCCTTCGCTATACCTGGGCACACACCACTGCTACAAGGAGTTATGACCAGGCTGGATCTCTGAGACAACAAAGACACAGCCTCTCACCAGTCTTCTATACTGTTCCAGTCATGTTGGTCTAAGGCTAAGTCATAGCTCATGCAGACCAGGTATAATGCCATGTACCAGTGTCCAAGGAAACAACCCTACTGGCGGGGGGGGGGGGGGCACAGATCCTGCAGACAGGCCCAGACCTGAGGTCAACCGGCCTTTTATTCACAGAGTAGTTGGTCCAAGAATGGAAGGAAGAACGGTTCTTCATTGATCCCAGGTAGAACTTGACTTGTGCTGTGAAGTATGGATAAGATTCAGATTCATAGCAGTGAGAATGGATGGTGTTCTTGGTGATGATATATAAGCATCATGGTCCAAGTGTAGAAGTAGAGATGCTCAGCTATGTTCAGCATCATTTATAAGGGTCAGGGTTTCTCTTTTGTTAAGGCTGGATCAATTGGTTGGGATTTGAGTGAAGAGAATGAGTTTATTTTCAACAGATTGTCCAATAACGTAGGCACCTGTGGCTATGTAACTTTATCGAAATTGAAGAAAAATAAAAACACTCATTTCTTTGATCACAACAGTGACATTTCAGCCCATATGTAGAGGCTACACCTTGTGGACAGCGTGGCCATAGAATATAATCATCTGGGCAGAAAGCACCTTTGTAGAGTGTCGATATAAACTGGGGAAGCCACTGAAGTTGTTTGGATATACAAATAAGCAGAAAAAAATAAAACAGGGTTGACATTCCTTCTGAACCTTGTCCTTGGGCTTAGGTGGATGCATGCTTTAATCAGAAACAAAATTTATCAAAATAATCAGAAATCTGTTTTGAAAATGGTGTTCCTTCATGCTGTCAGGGTCGGAGCTCTGACTGGAATACAGCAGCCCAGAGGCAGACAGTAACTGACTGCTCCTCCTCATGGAACTCTGGTCTGTGCGATCACAAGTGGCATAAGCATGCCTTAGGAAATTAGAGTCTTGATTTCTAGAATTAATTTTCTAGATGCTTAATGGAAACATCAACTTGATATATTTTGGGGCTTCTCTAATCAAAGTTCATAAAGTTAATAATCTTTATTTTTCCCAGCCATGAAGCTAATTCCAGGAGTCAGTTTTTTGAGTATCCCTCACATTTACATTTCTGCCTCATATTTTCTATTTATAAAGTCTACATCTCCATTTTACAACTGAGAAGCCAAGCATTTAAATGGCTCACCAAAATGAAGCTTCCTCCTAATAACTGTAGGGAGATGGAACTGAAATCCAAGCCCAAGAGCTTATAAATTCAGGACTTTTCATTGCCTTAACATGAAATGAACATATGATCTAGTTACTTGAAAAGAAAAATACAGTCTGTTGTACCAAGAATCTGGCCAGCTAGGCACAAGAAGAGGTTAAAACACTGCATGTATTATTTACTCCTCAGAGAGAAACACAGCAAATCTTGATTGTTGTGTTATATAAGGGAGAAACAATGCCAGCATGTAAATAGTGAAGAATTGCCTGCAGTTGGCTTTGGGATGCATTATGTGAATCTCTGGCAGCAGATAGCTTTTTCTTATTAGTCTAATATTAGACTCAGTTTGTGTTTCTTTGGCACAGAGTTAAAGGAGCTGGTCTGGAGCTTAGTGCTAGAGGCAAGTGAAGAAGAAAGCTAGTGTTTTGGATAAGCCACATGAGAATGGACTGCCAGGCCATGGGGGATGTTTGTAAGGGGAGCAGAAGCCGTTAATCTGGGATCAAAACAGAAAGCTGAAAGATCTTAGACTAAGGCTAAAAGATGAAAAGTGGATTGTACTTAACCTTGATCAAATTACATTGCTCAGCTGCCTCTGAGAAGGTCTATGGCAGTTTGGGGTAGAATGACCTCATTCTTGGCTATCGGCACATCTTGGCTCATGGAAGAAGAGTGTCTGCAAGCAGAGCTGCCAACTCAGTCTAATGTCATAAGCTAAGAAAGAACACAAAGCATGAGACACATAATAAGCACATGCTTTATGAATTGTCATAGGGGTCAGAGCAAGAGAGACTAGCAAAAGTGACTTCATGTTCCGTGAGTTCCAGGGACGAGTATCATCGCCACATTGGGTGTTTGGACAGATCTCAGAAGAAGCTACGGTAAACTCTCACTCAAAATTGTGCTAATTACTAATGTGTTGAACTCTGAAAAGCATTTCATTGATAAAATGTGCATTTGAGCCATTGCTTCATGGTATAGTCAACAAAGAAAAATACCCTTAGGACATCTCAGTTATAGAGTAAGGAAGTTGAAAAGCAGAGATCCCAAGGGGCTTCTGCAGAACTTTGAGACTGTCCGTGGCACAGTCTTCCTCAAAACACCATTCTTCTAACAAATGATCCACATTCCCAGTCTTCCATTCCGACAAAACAGTATGAAACAAGCTGATGGAGTCATTGCACTGATGCTTTTCTGGTGCACTAGGACTGCATACAGTGTGTGTCACTTGAGACTGTAAGATGAATACTGGTATTTAGGGGAGTGGTGACCCAGAAGGCCCAGTTCTAGCGCCATTGACAGGCCTCAGAAGAGGGTGTTTCAGTTTCAGAGATGGCTGGTAGTACTTGGCAAAATGTTGTTCTTTTCTATAGACCCAAATCTTGGAGATCCAGGGAGTACTCTTATTCTGGCGGCACTAAAAGTGTCATAACTAAATTAACTAGACATTTCAGTATTGCCTACACCTAGGTGAAGATTAATGTTCAACTCTTTCTTGAAGAAGACATTAAACATAGGTGGTCCTCATGACACCATTTGGTTTTTCTCTAGTTAGAATAAAAAGACTTCCAGCTCTGAACAAGGGAACATTGGAAAAGCTTAAAGGAATTAAAGGCTCTGGTTAACCCAGCCACATGAAAAATTAAAAAAAAAAAAAAAAAAAACAACAGATGATGTAAAATCACATAGAGGATGATGGGGCAGTATAAAATCATCAGTGGAAGGTGGAGGGAGAATGCAGAGCTTGGGTTTGAGTACACCTGCAGCAAGAGGACAGGAGAGCTGATACCAGGGCCTGGTAGTTAGCAGACACATCACCTCTAAGGAAAGAGCTGATACCAGGACCTGGTAGTTAACAAATGCATCACCTCTAATGAGAGAGCTGATACCAGAGCCTGGTAGTTAACAGACATGTCACCTCTAACTAGAGGGGTGATACCAGGACCTGGTAGTTAACAGACACATCACCTCTAATGAGAGAGCTGATACCAGGGCCTGGTAGTTAACAAATACATCACCTCTAACTAGAGGCAACAATTTATTCTCATTGTCTCATCCATATTCTTTCTCTCTCTCCCTCTCCCCCTCCCCGCCTCCCCTTTTCTCTCTCTCTCCTCTTCCCTTCCCCTCTCTCCCTCCCTCTCCCTCTCCCCCTCTCCCCTCCTCTCCCCTCTCCCCCTCTCTCCCTTTCCCCCCCCTCTCCCCTCCCCTCTCCCCCTCCTCTCCCCCTCCTCTTCCCCTCCCTCTCCCCCTCCCTTTCCCTTTCCCTCTCCCCTTTTTTTTCTCTTTCCCCCTCCCTCTCCCCCTCCCTTTTCCCCTCCCTCTCCCCCTTCCTCTCCCCCTTCCTCTTCCCTCCCTCTTCCCCTCCCTCTCCCCCTCCCTCTTCCCCTCCCTCTCCCCCTTCCTCTCCCCCTCCCCCTTTCTCCCTCTCTCCCTGCCTCCCCCTTTCTCCCTCTCCCCCTGCCTCCCCATTTCTCCCTCTCTCCCTTCCTCCTTCCCTCCACCTCCACCTCGATCTCCATATCCATCTCCATACATGTTTGAATACATCATCTTTATAAAATGCATATTATCGGCATAGTTTTCTAGTCATTCAGTTTTTTACTTTTCGCAGTCTCGCACACTTCTGTTGCTGTTGCAGTATGAATATCCCATCTCAGCTGATCATTTAGAACAGGGACTTATAATTTTTTCTGTAAAAAGCCAGGTAGTAAGTGCTGTTCCATAGTAGGTAGTGAAATGCCATGTATGGAGGTAGATAGGTTTCACTGAGATAATGAGGGGGGTGCTTTATATGCACACTGGCATGTCTTCACTCTGCCATGGCATCTGAGATGAGCCTCAGAATTGCTGTCAGATGTTCCAGGCTTATATACCTGGTGGGAACCAAGAACCATGTGTGGAGATGGGGATGTGGGAAACTGCTCTAAGTCATTTTAAAGAAGCCCTCTATTGTCTCTTCCTTCTTTTTTTAATCAGTATTCAAAAGTCCATACTATACATTCTACTTTGACATAAATTACAAAAAGTTTATAATTAAGAACAAAAACATCGTAATAATTTTTAAGAACTGTCCTGATATCACTGGTCTTATGGTTTTAACAAGAAATGTCCTCCCAAAAGGGTGATGTGTTAAGGATCTATCTGGTCCCCAGCTGATGAGTATTTGTGAAGGATCTAGAAACCTTAGGCCGTAGTGTATAGCTAGAAGAAGTAGGTAACTGGGGACAGGTGTTTGCTGTGTCATCTCCCTGACCCCTTTTGCTGTCTTTCTTGCATTCTCTCTGCCATGAGGGAAACGGCCGCTTCCACCGTTCACTCTTCCCGACATGATGGATGGAAACATCCAAAGTCAGGAACTGGAATAAATCTTTCTTCTATGTCAGGTATTTTATCACGGTGATGAAAAAAAAAACTAGCGTACATGGGGAAAGAGAAAAATGTTAGTAGTAGTGATCAATTGGCTAAAATAGAATTTTGTGTTAAAAACTCAAATAGCGCGGGGAGCTCTGTAATCCAGCGGTGACTTGTTCATCAGCAGTCATGTTGATCCTGACCAGTACATCTCCTGAAGTCCATGCATGGTCCCTCCACAGCCTTCACATGGTTTCGTTCACCATTTCTTCTTCATGGAGCACATCAGTAGCCTCTTGTTTGGCTTCCATTTCTCTCTTGCTGTCTTATGATCCAGTGCCCACTTAGGTATCATGAATGAGATTCCAGGCACTTGCTTATCGTCTTTGAATCTAGGCCTTATATGACCCATACTACATTAAGAACTTTGTTCCTGCTCACCTCCTATAAAGCCCATCTTGCTTCCTGTCAGGCACTCTGGTTGTCTTAGTTCTAGTCAGAATGGCCTTCCAGCTTCTTGAATATGCTGATAGTTTCCCATATTGTACACCTTGCTCCTGATCCAAGTCCTGACTCTACCATGTCTCTTTAAGAGGCCTGTGTCGTCCCCTGTCTGTCATAACTTTGTTAGTCCCTTAGTCACTCTCTGACATTGCTGTTTGATGTCCTTCATAGAGGACATCTTGCTATTCTGAAATCATCTTACTTTCTGCCTTTCCACAGGAAGTTAAACTTCTTGGGAGCAATTGTGTGCCTTGTTCACTGCTGTATCACCAGCTTCTCCCACTTCACCCAACACATCATTAAGATTAGGTTCCGTGTAAGTAAAAGATTAAATTAGTTCATGATAACACAGAACCTTTTGGACTTTTCTTTCCCAGTTATTTCATTCTTTTTTATACTCTCCACGAATAAGCAGAAGATAAATCATGACAGGTCCCATAATGGCATGCCATATAAGTGTATGTCTATACTGATGGGGCAGGTGGTACATCAGCCACATGCACACACCCGATACTTGGGTAGTTGTTTCAGTATACTTCATCCTCAAAAAGTAGGTTGTCCCTCAAGCCAGACAAATACCTGACTGAAGTCTCTGGCTGACTTTTCATTAGATGAACAACACCCAACTCTAAGATCAGGGACTGCCATCTCTATGCAGCCTTCAGGGTTAGCCAAGATTTCAGATACCAGAAGGCTCCTTTACCCTTGGTCCCTGAAATGTTTAAGGTCCTCGGTGTACACACTCTCCCTTGGTTTCACTCTCCATTTTCCTAGTCTAGTCAGTACATGAAGAAGTAGAAAGAAGATTTCTCTTTAAAAGATTAAGATTGCTGATTTAAACTGGGAAACTAGACCAGCAGGCACCACACAAAACCAAAATATTATTTCCAGGAACAAATGAATAGCTTCCAAATGTTCCTTTGACAGGTAGCCTTGGATATAAGCTATCTCAGTCGTCTGGAACCTTGGTAACAAAGTGCAATAGCTCAGGTTGCTTCAACAGCAGTCATTTCTTTCTCATAGTTTTAAAGCTTGAGAAGTCAAACTTCAACATGATGTCTGATCTGTTCCAGTGAGGACCCTCCTGGTTCACAGCAGTACATTCTTTCTGTGTCCTCACATGGCAGAAAGTAAGCTTGGGCCTCTTCCTCCTCTTAAAACAATATCAGTCTTGTATCATAGCCTCATATAACCTTAATTACCTTCCAAATACTATCAAATAAAGGGTTAGCGCTTCAACATTCGAATTTTGCAGGCATAAGCATTATAGTCCTTGGCATACAGCAAGTAAGGATTTTAGCCAAATGTCACTGTCTGCATACTAATTATTTGACTGAAGTTGAATATTACAATCATAAAATGGATGTCTGACATACAATAATAAATCTGAAATATTAATACCTGTTTATTTCAATTTAATTAAAATTATGCCAAGCAGATTTTTTTAAATTTGGCATTAAAGAACAATGGTAATAATTTCACAGAACTGTCAGCTACTGTGTTTCTCATATTTTATGACTGAAAATATGGTCTTGTATAACAGGAGAGTCAGTGAAGGAGCGAAGTACACTTTTTTCCTAGCTCTGCCTCTGTAGTAGTTCTGCCCGTGGTAATACCATCCCCTGCCCTTTGCCACCTGAGTTATTAAGCTTTTCTAATAATGACCAATAGTAAAAACTTAGAACCCTGGACTTGCTGTGCTTGTTTTTGGCTCTGTTGCAATTTTATTGAAGCAGCCCCATAAGCTTGGGGTTGGTTGGACTACACTGAAGATGATTTCTGAAAATTCTCCAAACTTGCTTCATTTTGTCTCTCTCTCTCTCTCTCTCTCTCTCTCTCTCTCTCTCTCTCTCTTTCCTTTAAGCAATGCTTTTCTAGTTTCACAGTTAAACCTGATTCTCAGCTCACAGAGTCATCTACTTAATGTGCAACTCAGACCTTCCATTCCTTTGCTAAGTATTTTCTACTCACTTTCCATTTCCCTCCTGTTAAAAGCCTAAGTCCTTCCAGTGTCCTCCCAGGCTCGGAGGGCTGTGTCCTCTGGCACGTCTCATGAGTCATCTGCTATTGCATTTTTTTCCATGTCCAGGCTGATCCTGGTTCAAACCAGACACTAGCCTACCCCAGAGCCTTCATACTGACTGCACAGATGTACTCCATCTCCTCCTGGGTTCTGCCCCAGAGTGACCTTCCCACGAGTCAATTTTATTTAATTGATGACAAGCTCTTCCCCAAGGCCCCAATCCCATGACTCTGTCATATTTTTCTCCCTATCACTTTATAAACTGTACGTGCTCTTTTATTTAGTGTACCACCATCTGCTAGACTATACACTGTTCATTCAGTGACAGATCCCTAAGAATCCCAACCAGGGAGGTATATGAAAAAGCTGGCTATTTTGGGTTTGAGTAAATTCTTTTTATAATCGTTACACACCCAATTTTCAGCTGGCTGCTGAGTGTTTAATATATAAAACAAACTGTAAGGTTTCACTTTCTGAATTACAGAATCCTTGTATTAGAAATATGATTTTTGTATATCAACAATAAAATCAATGGCATCATTCTTTGAGTTACTGGCAGTGGTATAGTAATTAGATATGTAAATAATCTATAGTAGCAAATGCTTATTTTTGTACACAAGTTCAGTGTTTCCAAGAATATAGTTGAAATGGCATTGGGGTACTTAGCCTGCCAAAAACCAAAAGTGGTAGCCAAATCCTAACAGCAGATACTGAACAAATATCATAGCAAAGTTGAACATTAGTGCTTTTTATCTCCTTTACTTTAACAGTTTAGCTCCTAAATATTCACATCCCTTTACATGTTTGACTTGAATATTATGTAGCTAATTTATTTGAGCATAAGGATTTGATAGAGTTTTTTCTCATGTTTTATTACACACACAAGGGTAAAATCCACATGCCTAGGGTAAGAACTCCTTAGAGGTTGTCATTAACAGACCAGAACGGGATCAAATAGAAGACAGGAAATCATTAATGTTTAAATGTGCTGTCCAGAAAAAAAGCTTTGTAAGGGAGATGTGCTATTTTACTATTTTTATTTACTTCAAATAATCTAGTAAAGAACATAGACTCCAGAAGTCTGGGGTCTGACCCATGATCTGCCCTGCCGCTTGCAAGGTATACGAACTGAGGTTAACTTCTTGGCCTTTAGATGCCTCCATGTAGTCACAATAATGCTATGTAACTCAATGAACTGTTAGGATTGTTAGAATTCATGTATCAAATGTTTAATGAAATACCTGGCAGATTCAGTAGTACGAATCTCTACCATTGTTATTCTTAGTATATGTGCTGTCGAAGCTAGCACTATTGTTATTCTTAATATCATAATCATTATCCAAGGGAAGCAGTTTGGCAAGATGAATTGGAAAACATATAACGCACATGCATATATTCATACACATTCATACACACAGATCGGTTAAGGATCCAAGTTGGCTGCTTCTAGTTTGTTTTGCTTGCCCTCACATACTTAAAGTTTGAATGATTTTTCAGAAGTAGAAATCCCAGAAATTTTTCTTTCTTTTTATTGATGCTTTGTGTATTTCATACATCATTTTCCAATTCAGTTCAGGCATATATCCCCTTCCCTTCCCCCCACCCCATCCCCACCCATCCCAGATCATGCATTCTGCCGTAATTTTTCTGCATCTTTCTGTTTTTTGTTTTGTTTTGTTTTGTTTTCATTTTTTTTAACAATAAGTGATAATTTGTGAGTACAAGCATCCTTCATGTAAAGCCAATTTGCGAGCAGTTGTGCCCAAACCCACACAGCTCATGGGTCCCACCATCCAGCAGGGGGGGCTTGTATGTTCAATCAAGTTGATCAAATGAGTGTCCAGTCTATATTGTTGTAGTTTCACCATTCACCCCAATCGCAGCCCTTACATTCTACCGCGCCCCCTCTTCCGCAGATTGTTCCCTAGGCTTAGAAAAGGGTCACAGGTGGATGAGAAGCAAAACAGTCTACTTTCTCTGGAGCTGTTGTCTTGGTCTCTAGTCAATTCTGGCTGTTTTCTTTATGGAGCTGCCAGTTGTCCAGGCATAACCTTTCGATCCTACTAATGAAGACATTGATTAGATATATAGTATTTAAACGTAATAGCCTTGATCCTACTATGGGAAAGAAGGGGGTGAAGCACACACAATGTAGATATATAGGTATTTAAACATCACGAATTGTTATGGTGAGGTTACTTAGGTATAGACACAGTGTTTGGATGGTATGTTAATCCATGAATTACATTTCTTCTGTTAAGTATGACAGGGTCTTCTGTGGTTTATAACATCTCCTAACCACTAGGATAGAAAAAGCTTGTGGCATCATCCGTGGGTTTATTCCTTCCAAGGAGAGAGCTGAATAGCCAATTAAATTTGGGATATACAGACATATGGCTGCCACTGCTGCACAGTATTTCCAGGCAGGTGAGGTGTAGCTGGTGCTGATGCGAGGAGTCTTGCTTGACTCAAGGAGACCTATATTTGCTTTATTGGTTTAATGGCCTTTGGTAACACTCTCTGGCATTCCAGAGGACATACCGTATGCTTGCAAGTGCGGTCTCCATACATCTTTCCCATGTTGGTATAAACAAATGTTCTCTATAATTTTGCTTCATATAGTATCACCTGGTAGCAATCTCTTTCACCTATAGGATGATTTAATTTAAAAATAAGTTTGTTTCCCAGTTAATCACATACAGTAACCCAAAACAGCACGATGGGTGAACTTGATAAATCTGTGCCTTGATTCCACCTATAGGTATATATACAAACTGCCTTTGAAGACTCAGGGTCAAAAATAAAAACCATAAAATAAAAAAAGGGGGATATAGATAGATTGAAACTTTTGTCAAAAAAACCTTGCAATCCAAATTTAAAACTAACTATGGGAAAGGATTTGTATGTTCCAACAGGCCAGAGTATCACCAACTTAATGGCTAGAAAGAAAATGCAGCTTTGCAGTGAGTAGGATGTACCAGAAATGCCAGCAGAGGATTGACTCCTCTGGGCATGTGAAGGGAAGAATGCCTCAGATTGCTGCAGACATCTAGGCCCCCTCTCTGGATCCTACTAGTAACAACGATTTTAATGAATCCTAATCGAAGCTTATCTCTAGGTGCTGCAAAGGGTTTTAATACAAGAGATTTCTTAACTCCCCCCATAAATAAGGAGAAATATGATGATGATGAGGTCGTTCTCCAGCTGTAGATGGAGCCAGCTCTTATAGAGGTATTCTCTTGTAAAATCGGTAAAACTGCCTTCTTTAATTGACTAATGGACATAGAAACTGTGAAAAGGATTATTCTCTATTCAGAACCAAATATAATGCTAAAGTTTCCTTAAGCTATGCACTTAAGCAAAATATATTAATACAGGAGCTCTGACATCAACAATGGATTATTCTACCAAGGAGATGTTGGCCAGGGGATCCAAGCCCCCACAAAAAGTAAAGGCTCCTTGCCTCCAAACTGGGATATCTACAGGAAGAGAGGCCATAAGGCCCTGCTGTTGAAGACCTGATATAAACATGGGAAAGAAATCCCAGAAATTTTTCATTTACAATCTCAAGAATGGGGACGAACAGATGGTGCTTAGAGATTAAGAAAACTGACTGTTCTTGCAAAAGACCTGTGTTTGAATACCAGCACACACATGGTGGCTAACAACCACCTGTAATTCCAGTTCCAGGGAATATGACCTCCTCTTCTCTCCTCCATAGGCACTGCACAACACAGTGCACTAATAAGCATGCAGGTAGCGTACTCATACCACAAAATTAAACAAAATACATTTTTAAAAACATCTTGACTTCTCAATTCTGTTGAAAAATCACAGGATCTAAACATGTTCATCCTAATTCTGTGCCAGCTGGGGCCACGTGGCCTCTGCTTTTCTTGAGTGGGCAGCCTGCTAGTTGAGTTCTGCTCATATCTGGCCCTCTTCACTCATTTTCATTCCTGCTGGAATTCTATGGGCTGTTTAGTTTATGACCCTTGCTATGCAAGCAGCTGACACAGTAAAAATGCTAACCCTTTTACTTTAGGGAGAATGGCTCTTGTAGGCCCCAAAATACACAGGTTCTATATTCCACAGTACAAATGAGACCCCTTCTCTCAGGAATTATATTGAGCAAGACAAGGGGCCCCTATCTTTTTGAAATTTCTCTTCTATTAGACCAAGTATCAAGCACATTTCAATATATGCTTAGAAGTAAACTGAGATCAGGGGCTAGAGAGATGGCTCAGCAGTTAAGAGCACCAACTGCTCTTGCAGAGAACCTGGGTTCAACTCCCAGCACCCATATGGCAGCTAAGAACCATCTTTAAGCCAGGCACCATGGTGCACACCTTTAATCCTAGCACTCGGGAGGCAGAGGCAGAAGAATCTTTGTGAGTTCAAGGCCAGCATGGTCTACAGAGTCAGTTCCAGTCCAGCTGAGGTTATAGGGAAACCCTGCCTCAAATCAATCAATCAATCAATCAATCAGTCAATCAATCAATCAATCAATCAATTTCCAGGCCAGCTGAGGTTATAGGGAGACCCTGCCTCAAATAAACAAACAAACAAACTGATATCTAGAAACTGGGATAGAAAATAAGGTTGGAATAAAATACAGGGAGTTGGATAGTGGAGGGTTAAAGATAGTTTAAGGAGTTTTTTTTTTTTTTTCCCTTGAGGTGAAACCCACATGTTAAAAGGATAGAGTGATGGTGGACATGCTGAAAGTTCCAGTGGATGAATTCGTGCTGAGGGCTATCTGGGTACCCAAACTTGACTTGATAGATCTTAGCATATATAGCAAAATGCATGCCTGTGGGTAGGCTATGGGGGAAGGTGCAGATGAGAAGGGGAGCTAAGTATAGTTAAGATGTATTGTATGAAGTACACAGAAATACAGTAAAAATATATGTTAAAAAAGGAGGGAGCCAGCCAAAGGAGGAGAGCAGTAGTATTCTACAGATGTGGATCAGCTCATACAAAGACCCTGGAGTAAGAAAAAATACATCGTGTTTAGGAATTGAAAGAATAGCATCTCAGGTTTTCCCATGTCTCAGATGATGTTAGAGAGACTATGAGATGGCATCTTGTGGCAGATGACACAGTGTGGTGCTGCATGAACGAAGAGTCTAACTCTTTGAGTTGTTTAAATCAAAGACGAGTCCCATCTGTTATCAGAACAATTCCTTCTGCATTCTCTCAGAACTGTCCCTCCAACAAAAGGAATACACTTTATTTTTTAAACAGCATGCCCAGAATGATATGGAAGAGAAATGAGGAACTTCGTCTTACCTTTTTTGATTTCCACTACTGAACATGACATCATTAAAGAAAACACAAAAAGTTGTTGTCAATCTAATCCCACATGCTTTTTGCAACATATACTGTGGATAATTCATTGTTGTTGAGGTTGCTGATTCAGCAATGGTATTTTCACAACATACATACATTATTCTGGATCAGGGGCATGAGGAAAAATAGGGAGCATAGTTCAAGATTAGAACTACGGGTTTGGTTTAGCTTGTAAATGTTGATTATGATAGGAACCCAAGGCCTAGTTAGATTGTGTACATTGTTTGCTAAACACTAGCTAGATTTAGACAAGCTGATTCCATAGTAGGAAGTTAGGTTGAGCAGGTGATATTAAATGATATAAAAATATAAAATTAACTTTGGTTACAAGGTTAGGTAAGACAATAGGTACTTCCACCTTATCTGAAGAGATTCTTTGTTGCTGTTGGTTTGCTTCAAAATATTGATTCTTTTAAATTAATTTTTATTTCTTTTCAAATTTCATACAGTGTATTTTGACAACTTTAGAACCCTCTGTATCTGTACCTGTCTTAACCAGTTACCAAATTCCTGTATGCCTGTATAAAGGCTTGTAGAATCATATCTGTGTCTCCAAATGCCCTTCAAGTGTGGGTTCATCTACCAGAGCTTGGTCAATCTACTGAGTCTCATCCTAAACTGAGACTGAATCTCCCCTTCCCAGAAGGTGTCACTTAGAAGTTCTTCATGGAGAGGTGTGTTTGGTTTTTTGTTGTTTTTTTTTTTTATCCACTTCCCTATATCTATGCTGGGATTTTGTTTGGCTTGAGCTTATGTGGGACATGTCCACCCTGTCGCTATTCCTGTGAGTTCACATGACTAACTGACAAGCTGTCTAGAAAAGTCTGTTTCCTTGTGGTCGTCACCAGCCCTGGCTCTTACAATTTTTCTTTCTTCTACAATGAAGCCTTGGGAGTCAGAAGTTTGATTCGTGGATAAGCAGTCTGCAGCCACTTATTCTCTGCACATTGGCCAATTGTAGTTCTCCGTGTTAATCTTCATCTGCAGTAGTAGGGTGATTCTGTGCTGAGAGTTGAGAGATGCATTAATCAAGGCAGGTCTGGGAAAGCTCCAGATCTCAGGGTCTATAAGGGTCCCAACAGAGCAGAGACTGCGGGTATGCCAGTATCTGAGTTTTGTTCCTTAAAAATTAAAAAATTTATTACCATGTGTTTGTGTGTCTATATGTGTGTGTGTGTTTGTATGTGTTAATGTGTGCTATGTGTGTGGGGAGGTGTGCATGCTAAGAAGCATGTATTAAGCTTAGTGGACAACTTGAAAGTGTCGATTCTTTTCTTCTGTCACTTGCATTCAGAGCATGGAACTCAGAGTGTCAGGCTTGCATGCAAGTTCTTTACCTGGTGAGCCATTTGGCCAGCCAATTTCCTAGTTTTAAGTAGTACCTCGGAAAAAATCAGTGAAGGGATTTACCATAGGAAAGGGCATACCAAGAGATGGCTCTAGCTGTTACTCAGAGAGTGGATTAGAAGCTAGCAAGCACTCAGTGTATTGTAGTTAGCAAGCACTCAGTATAGTGTAGATTTTTTAGGTGAAAGATGACAGTGTCTTGGAAAAGAATAGTACCAATAGAAATGGAGAGAAATAGGAAAATTTGAAGTTAATTTTGGAGATGGAATTGGTAAGATGTCCTTAGTTATAATCTGTGAGACAAAGGGAACAGCTAAATTTCTAATTTGAACTGCTAAGTGAACATTGATATTAATTAGCAAGATAGAGAAAATTGCAGAGAGAGTGAATAGAGATTTATATATTGGGATGGAGGGAGTCAGCATTTCATTTTGACCTTGTTGTTTCTATACTTTGAGTTACATCCTAGGGAAGATGTCAAGGAGATGTTCAATTTGAATCCAGGTGTCAAGGAGAAGTTTTAACCCAAGAGAAAGATTACACATCACATTGGTACACATGTACCAGTAGGAAAATACATAGAAAGCATGAGGCTTTTTGTTGATCTTTATTTCTGAGGCAGGAACCCTTCCACTTCACTGGATTTTGGGACTGTTATCTTTGCTACGTGACGATGGACCATGACGTGTTGAGCCTCTACTGTTGCATATAGAGTGCAATAGCACAGAATAAAGGCATTTGGATAGCAATAGCTCCTCCCATCTTTTTCTTGGTAGCCTAATTTTGACCATACCCCCCAACCATGTTAACTGTCAGTAACTGCTATATGCATCTTCATCTACTAAAATAAGGACAGTGCAGCCCTTGGAAAAGGGCACTTGAAAAGGGGAAGGATAGGGTTTGGAGCAATTAGAACCTGATCTGTTTCTTACTTATGGCACTTTACGGTAATTGTTATTTGCATTCTCCAGTATCCACTTCATCTCTCTTCTGTGTCTCCCTGAATGACTATTTCTAGGTTGTGACCATTGAGGGAAAGTGACTTAGTGAAGTAAGGCCTGAAAGCAAAGCCCTGTGCACATGCCCGGAAGATTCAGACTCCTCTTTTCCTTTCAGGGGAATCAGGCATTACATGGTTAAAGCAACAGAACTCAAAGTCAGAGGATTTTGATCATCCAGTTTTGACATGAAGGACAGCTGTCCAGGAGCTAATTTAGAGGATACTTTCTATCAACTAGGAATTAAAAGTCATTATGTCCCAGATTCTGAAGGATATTTGTTATTGCAGTGTAAGCATACCTAACCAATTCAATCCACGTAGCATCTGGAAAGAATGGTATACTCCTTGCTGTTACATGGTAAGTTACCATCAGATTAGTATCCTGATGAACCTCAGGGCCAAGTGCCACTCCTGATGATGATGGGTGTGTTTAGCTAATACGCCAAAGTCAGTACCAATTATGCATTTTCTTTTTATTTCATGGAAACTGTCAGTGCTCCCCTGCCCCCCTTCACACCGAATTACTGAAATAAAAGTAAATTTCCACTTGAAGATTTTAAAGCTTTTCTCCTGGGAGCCAGCAGTTGTTGCCAATGTCAAGCCATCCTGGGGTTTGCCTTTCCCAAGTGCCTCATTTGATGTTTGCATGTAATTGATGGCAATTAGCCACTGCTTTCACCTCCTACTGATGCTGTGATTTTCTCACATGAAGTGCACGCTGCCCCCCCCACCATCCCCCCACCCCCCACTTCCATTTAACACTGTAACAGGTCTCTGTCGCTGGGCTTGAGATTCAAGGATCATTGTATATATCATCTACGCCAGTGTGTGTGTGTGTGTGTGTGTGTGTGTGTGTGTGTGTGTGTGTGTGTGTTGGGGCCATGGAGATGGGGCTTAATGTGCTTAAGTCATTATTCTGGTGCAGAGAAGGGAGAGGGTGACCTGTTTTCCCCTTCTTATGTTCCCGGGGTAGTGCACCACTTACTATTTACATATCAACTTTCTGAGACACAAGTGCTTCTCCTTGAATGCCCTCCTTCTCCTCCTCATGGCCTTACTTGGCTAATATTTATTGGCAACATCTGGAGTTTAGTTATTTACAGCAGTGCTTATTACTGCACGTCTGTGAGTCATGGGTGGTGTGTAGTCACCTCTGCCATTTTGTTGTGGATGGTCCCCTTGGAGTTCTGAGTCTCACAGCCACATGTCAGGGAGTGTGCTGCTGAAAACTCCCAGATAATACATGGAAAAGGAATGATTACAAATACAATAGACATTAAAAGTCATATAATCCAAAGTTTTCTCCTTTTCTTATAAAAGTACTCATGAGTAAAGAAGCAAAATAGTAGCAAAAGCCTACAATTAACAACACCACACCTTACTGTTGATGGGGTAAATAATTTCTTTGTTCACAGATCATATTTTAGGCTTTTTTTTCAATCATGGGGGAACAGTACGAAGAAATTTGAGTTGTATTTGGGTTTATTCTATTGTTTAAAGATTTCTTCGCATTTTAACTGGAGTGCCTGTTGGAGCCATTACTGGGTTAGAACAGAACAGGCTGTTCTGGGCGTGAAAGGAGAAGGGACTGCAGACAGTGGAATGTGAGGGACAGGCGTCTCTCACTGCTGTTCAAAGCATTTCTCAAGGTCATCCTCCCTTTCCACTTACATTTTCCACTGCATGTGACATCTGCTACAAATACAGAAGCATATAAAATAGGTTTATAAGAATAATAGTAAAAGCAACACTCGTGACTCCCTTGACAACCTTTTGACATAAGCTGCTCACTCATGATTTCATCTCTGATATTCTCTGGACTGGACCTCTTAGCTGAATTCTTTTCTTTTCCACACATCGTTTTCTTTCTCTAAAATACTGCTAACTAAACATGTTTGAGTATCTTCTATCATTATTTTTTTTTTATTTTTTTAATTTTATTTATTTCTGTATGTGTATGAATGTACTGTCTGCATGCAAGTTTGTGCACCCGTGTCATGCATTGCCGCGGAGGTCAGAAGAGGGTCTCGGATTCCCCTGGAAGTGGAGTTCTCCTGGAATTAGAGTTTCAGACTGTTCTCGGCCTCCATGTGGGTGCTGGGGATCGAACCCGGGTCCTCTAAGACCTAAGAACGGTTGGCGCTCTTAACTGCTAGGCCATCTCTCCAGCCCAAGTATCTTCTATCTTTAAAACAAATCACAATAACAACCAACTATTCTTGTACTTTTTCTTACTTCTTCGATATACTAATGCTGGCAATATTATCAGTCCTCTGCTGTCTTCTCTTCTGACCCCCACCCTTCTATCTGGGAGGACAGCTGGGTCTTTCTCCCAGGCTGGCACGACTTCTCTCCTGTGCCCTCCTTGCTCATTTTCAGCTGCAGGCATGTCAAAGGACAGCATCACAGGAATACAGCAGGGAAAATGCATCTCTTCTTTAGAAACCCATAAGCCTTTGAGACACAAATCAAGAAGGAAAATCCAGTTATATAGTATCTGATGAAGTGAAGTTTATTCTTTTTATCTTGTAATTTTTAAGGAATTATTTCTTTGTAGATTTGCAAATTATGATTGGTATCACTTTTTTTTTTTTTTTTGTACTTTTAAGACAGAGTCTCCCTATAGCCCCAGCTGGCCTGGAAATCACCCTGTAGACCAGGCTGGCCTTGAACTCACAGAGATCCATCTACCTCTGCCTCCCAAGTGCTAGGATTAAAGGTATGCACCTGGCTTAAAGACAGTTCTTAGCCACCTTGTGGGTGCTGGGAATCGAACCTGGGTCCTCTGCAAGAGCAGTCTGTGCTCTTAACAGCTCCTAACCACTGAGCCATCTCTCCAGCCCCTTAGTATCACTTTTATACATCTTTGTCTTATTTATTTTTTAAGCTAGTTTGAATTTTGATAAAATGTTTATTTTACATATTTTTCAATTATAAGACAATCACCCAAGACACAATATGTTTATATTGCTATATTTTTTATATTGCTATATTTTTGTAACATATATCTATTAGCCTTTCTTGAATCTCCCCGTAAGTGTATATACATATCTTGAAAAAAGTGAACCATGGAACTATTTCTAGATTAATAATAGAAGCAAAGTATAATATGTCACAGGGAATAGGTTACTGTACTTGGACCCAATTATACATTGTTGTGGCTGTTTTAAAATATATTATTATTTATTCTTTGAGAATTTTATCTATGTATACAATGTACTCTGATCCCCCCAGCACCCACTCTCCCACCAACTCCTGAATGTTTGGATTATATTTACCTCCCTTATTACCCTGTTACCCCCTTCCTATCCCTTTGAACCCTGTCTTCTTCCCAACTAGTTAGTCCCCCAGTGGCTTGCCATTATAGACAATGGCACCCTCTCCTATGACATCCAGGCCTGTAGCAAGCACTAAGAAGCAATACCTTCTCAGGAAGGGGTGGGGCCTCATGGGCACCTCCTCTGTTCAAGGTGGAATGCTGAAGGGCCCAGTCTTGTGCAGGTGAACATTGATGCCTGTTATGTCTGGGTCATAGTTTTTCCTAGTGGCTCCCCCCTCTTCCAGCCTTTAAACTCTTTCTGCCCCCTCTTCCATGATGCTCCATAGGCCTGGGTGGGTGGCATAGAAGTTCCATGTAGGGATGAGTACTCTCCAGTCACTTATTCTCACTACCTTGACCGGATATGAGTCTCTGTATTAACTTTCACTCTTTGCACAAGGAGCTTCTCTGCATCAGGCTGAGAATGGCTTAGGAGGAAGTTAGACAACATGTCCACTTTGGGAAACAGTGACCTCCCCAGCCATATGTTTTTCATCAGGTTTATCATAGCAAATGTATGTTTCCTTCCATAGAGCATGTCACTAGCCCAATCACAAAGTGATTGATTGCCCCCAATATAGTTGTGGCAGCAGTGGGCATATCTTGGCTGGCAGGTCAGAATTGTAGCAAGCATGAGGCTGTTGACGAGTGTTCTCCAACAGCCTGTATAGCAACTTCTGGCCTATGAACACCAACCAGCAGGGCAGGAGACTCCAGTTCAGTTCTAACACAATTTTCCTGTGTCCTGTAACCCAAGTGTGTGGTCTCTTCAGGAGTGTGGTCTTGCCATCTACTTTTGGCAGGCAATCAAGAGCATATATCTTTGTCTTTTGTGGTTGACATCATTTTAAGTTTTAAAGTATTTTATTTTTTTTATTTATTTATTTTTATGTGTATGAATGTACTGTCTGCATGCAGGTTTGTGCACCCGTGTCGTGTAATGCTGTGGAGGTCAGAAGAGAGGGTGTCAGATTACCCTGGAACTGGAGCTAAAGACGGTTCTCAGCCACCATGTGGGTGCTGGGGATCGAAACCAGGTCCTCTGCAAGAGCAGTCAGCACTCTTAACTGCTAGGCCATCTCTCCAGCCCTAAAGTATTTTAAAGGTTGTTTTTTAAAAAATTGTGTGATGTCTATTGCGGAGTGTGTCTGTGCACATGAGAGCAGGTTCTCGAGAAAGCCAGGAGATGGCGTTGGATCCCCTGGACCTGGAGTTGCATGGGATCTTGAGCCATGCAGCATGGTCGCTGGGTCCTCTGCAGCAGTGGTATGTACTCTTCACCACTGAGCCATCTCTGCAGCTCCATAGTGCCTAATTTCTATATTTGTGGGCTGAACAAGAATGTGTTCTAATGCTTTATAGCTTTTTGAACAAAATTTATTAATCAGGTAGTCTTCTGAACCATAAACTTTAATACACTAATTTCTTTTACTTTTAATACACTAATTTCATGTTGAGAGTTACAATTTAACATTTGACTTCTTTCACCGAAGACAGTTTTAAGACAATAATAAAAGTTAAAATTTGGACATCTATAAAAAGTTTTAATTTCTAGTTTAAGTTGACCCATCAAGGACAATGTAGGTACAATTTAAAATACAAATGTGCCTTTACCAAGTGGATAAATAAAAGGCTTTATTTGCTATACATTACAAAAGTTTAAATTTCATAACCTTGAGGGTCAGAATTTCATTCCTCAGTATATGATTTTCCTCTCATGTCCTCTACTGATCAATATCATTTAAATATGTATTTTTTATCTGAAGCTCACATATTTTTTGGAAATTTTGCTACAAAGTTTCAAATATAATAACAAGCATAAGTATTATAGTTAGAAAAGTAAGAAAGATGGTGTGGTGGTGCATGCCTTCAATCCTAGCACTTGGGAGGTAGAGGGAGGTGGATCTTTGTGAGTTCAAGGCCAACCTAGTCTACAGAGTGAGCTCCAGGCTAGCTGGGAATAAAGGTAGACCCTGTCTCAAAAAGACCAAAAA